>WNGS01162647.1:4450581-4468905 GCA_020271785.1 Procambarus virginalis | reverse complement strand
CCCATGTCCCCTCGTTCTGTTATTAATTACGTGTGAACATTTCATCTATTTCCACTTTGTCAATTCCCTGAGTATTTTATATGTCCCTATCATATCTCCACTCTACCTTCTTTTCTCTAGTGTCGTAAGGTTCAGTTCCTTCAGACGCTCTTCATATCCCATCCCCTCGTAACTCTGGGACAAGCCTCGTCGCAAACCTCTGAACCTTCTCCAGTTTCCTTATGTGTTTCTTCAGGAGGGGGCTCCATGATGGCGCGGCATACTCTAAGACGGGTCTCACGTAGGCAGTGTAAAGCGCCTGAAATGCCTCCTCTATTAGGTTTCTGAATGAAGTTCTAATTTCGCCAGTGTAGAGTACGCTGCTTCGTTATCCTATTTATATGTGCATTAGGAGTTAGATTAGGTGTCACATCCACTCCCAGATCTCTTTCTCGAATCGTTACAGGTAGGCTGTTCCCCTTCATTGTGTACTGTCCCTTTGGTCTCCTATCACCTGATCCCATTTCTATAACTTTACATTTACTGGTGATTAAAGCTCCAGTAGCCATTTCCCTGACCATCTCTGCAACCTGTTTAAGTCCTCTTGGAGGATCCTACAATCCTCGTCTGTCACAACTCTTCTCATTAATTTTGCGTCATCCGCAAACATTGACATGTATGATTCCACTCCTGTAAACATGCCATTTACGTAAATTAGAAAGAGGATTGGGCCCAGCACCGATCCTTGAGGTACTCCACTTGTTACTGTTCGCCAGTCCGACTTCTCGCCCCTTACCATTACCCTCTGCTCCTTCCTGTTAGGTAGTTCTTCACCCAGGCTAGGGCCTTTCTGCTTACTCCTGCCTGCCTCTCAAGTTTGTATAGAAGTCTCATGTGCGGTACTGTATCAAAGGCCTTTTGGCAGTCAAGAATTATGCAGTCTGCCCAGCCTTCTCTGTCCTGCCTTATCCTTGTTACTGATACTGGTGTGTGTGTGGTGTGTGTGTGTGGTGTGTGTGTGTGTGTGTGTGTGTGTGTGTGTGTGTGTGTGTGTGTGTGTGTGTGTGGTGTGTGTGTGTTTGTGTGTGTGTACACTCGCCCATTTGTACCTGCAGGATTGGTTGTTTACAGCAATGACTCCTGTCCTATTTCCCTATCATACCTGGTTTTAAAGTTATGAATAGCGTTTGCTTCCACAACCTGCTCCTTAAGTGCATTCCATTTTCCCACTACTCTCACGCTAAAAGAAAACTTCCTAACAGATCTGTGACTCATCTGAGTTTCTAGCTTCCACCCATGTCCCCCTCGTTCTGTTGGTATTCAGCGTGAACATTTCTTCTATTTCCACTGTCAATCCCTTTGAGTATTTTATATGTTCCTATCATATCCCCCCCCCCTCCCTTTTTTTCTAGTGTTGTCAGGTTCAGTTCCTTCAGGCGCTCTTCATACCCCAACCCTCGTAACACTGGGACGAGCCTCGTTGAAAACTTTTGAATCTTTTCCAGTTTCCTTATGCGTTTCTTCAGGTGGAGACTCCAAGATGGGGCGGCACACTCTAAAACTGGCCTCACGGAGGCTGTGTAAAGTGCCCTAAAAGCCTTCTTACTTTGGTTTCTGAATGATGTTTTAATTTTTGCCAGTGTAGAGTACGCTGCTGTCGTTATCCGATTTATGTGTGTCTCAAGATTTAGATTTGGCGTTGCATCCACTCCCAGGTTTCTTTCTCGAATCGTCATAGGTAGACAGTTCCCCCTTCATTGTGTACTGTCCCTTTGGTCTCCTGTCACCTAATCCCATTTCCAATAATTTTACACTTGCTCGTGTTGAAATCCAGCAGCCAATTTATCGAACCATCTCTTCAACTTGTTCAAGTCATCTTGGAGTATCCTATCTTGAGATTATCTTGGGATTTCGGGGCTTAGCGTCCCCGCGGCCCAGTCCTCGACAGGCCTCCTTTTTGTTACACAAACTCCAGGAAGCAGCCCGTAGCAGCTTGTCTAACTCCCAGGTACCTACTTGCTGCTAGGTAACAAGGGTATCAGGGTGAAAGAAACTCTTCCCATTTGTTTCCGCCTCCACCGGGGATCGAATCCGGACCCTCAGGACTATGAATCCGAAGCGCTGTCCACTCAGCTTTCAGGTCCCTTTCTGCAGTCCTACAATCCTCATATATCACAACTTTTCTCATTAATTTTGCATCATCCGCGAACATCGACATATAGGACTCGACTCCTGTAAACACGTCATTACCGTATATTAGAAATAGACTGGTCCCCAGCACCGATCCTTTAGGTACTCCACTCGTTACTGTTTGCCCGTCTGACTTCTCGCCCAAACTGTTACTCTGGCTCCTGCCTGTTAGGTAGTTCCTTACCCATGCAAGGGCATTTCCGCTTACTCCCACCTGCCTCTCAAGTTTGTATAGCAGTCTCCTGTGTGGTACTGTATCAAAGGCTGTTTGGCAGTCTAGGAATATGCAGTCTGCCCAACCTTTTCTGTCCTGCCTTATTCTTGTTATTGTTTCACAGAATTTCAGAAGGTTTGATAGACATGATTTCCCGTCTCTGAAGCCATATTGGTGTTTGTTAACATACCTAATGTGGGTGTGGTGTGAAAAAAAAAAGTAGTTAGTGTAGTTAGTAAACAGTCGATTGACAGTTGAGAGGCGGCCGAAAGAGCAAAGCTCAACCCCCGTAAAATACAACTAAGTGAATACAACTAAGTGAATACACACACACACACACACTGGGCTGTGGTGTTGCTGGTGTTCACCCAGGCTGTGGTGGTTGGCGTAGTGTGAGTGACGTCAATGACCCAGATGTCTGGGTCTGTTCAGTCTTCCTGTCTACAGGTATTTGGGTCAGCTGTATTGAGTATACCAGAGTGTGTGTGTGAGGAGGTATACTCCTTACCCACCTCTTCCTTCTGTCCAGTCCACTCGCCCACCTCAAGCGTACGAAGTGGAATGAACACAGCCTCAAGCGTACGAAGTGGAATGAACACAACCTCGAGCGTACGAAGTGGAATGAACACAACCTCAAGCGTTCGAAGTGGAATGAACACAACCTCAAGCGTACGAAGTGGAATGAACACAGCCTCAAGCGTACGAAGTGGAATGAACACAGCCTCGAGCGTTCGAAGTGGAATGAACACAACCTCAAGCGTACCAAGTGGAATGAACACAGCCTCGAGCGTACGAAGTGGAATGAACACAGCCTCGAGCGTACCAAGTGGAATGAACACAACCTCAAGCGTACCAAGTGGAATGAACACAGCCTCAAGCGTACGAAGTGGAATGAACACAGCCTCGAGCGTTCGAAGTGGAATGAACACAACCTCAAGCATACAAAGTGGAATGAACACAGCCTCAAGCGTACGAAGTGGAATGAACACAGCCTCGAGCGTACCAAGTGGAATGAACACAACCTCAAGCGTACCAAGTGGAATGAACACAGCCTCAAGCGTACGAAGTGGAATGAACACAGCCTCGAGCGTTCGAAGTGGAATGAACACAACCTCAAGCATACAAAGTGGAATGAACACAGCCTCAAGCGTACGAAGTGGAATGAACACAACCCCAAGCGTACGAAGCCTCCTGCGACGACTGTAGGACTCTTCGTACCCTTGAGGTTGTGTTCATTCCGGAGATGACGCCAGAAATCATCATCCTGATGAATTCAACATCGAGCATACAGCTGTTTGATGGACCTCTATTGATGCAGAGGGAAGGTTGCATCAATGGAGGTCAATTTCAATTCTCCACATTGTCAATTTCGTAACAAATGCAACGAAGCTTTGTTGTTTACGGCGAATACAACGAGCAGAATACAACCGCGTGATTTTTAGGATTTCCAAAATACATTTGCTATCGTTATGCTGTCATTTCAACAATTTATTATTACATATTTCACCAGGTGCAAAACGTTCATGTGTGTTATAAATACTTGTATTTTAGTAGTAATTATCAAAAGAAGGCACCAAGCTGGGAAGGCTATATAGCAGCATTACTTTTATTTAAGACTAAGTCATAAACTGGTCAAAGTGAGATAATACAAATTATTCGTGTATGTTTATTTATTTATTTATTTATTTTGTGCAAGAAGGTATATTACCTGCTTCAATCCACATTGGTTTGTACATAACATTGGTGTTCTTACATTCTTGCAAATGTAAGAACACCATTGTTCTTACATTTGCAAGGATGTAAGAATGAAACAAATGATTTCATAACACTGGTGTTATTACATTCTTGCAACACCACTAACACTCATCTATAAATTACACAAAAAGCGCGCGAAAGCTGTAGTATATATGGATAAGAATGAATGAATAAAGAAAACGGATGAATCAAATTTGTTTTTGTTTCATTATTGACTAAAACAACCGCTGAAGAAACCAATTGACTTTACTAAGATGCGCACTCGACATTATTTAAAACAATTTTAGCCTTATTTACCAAGCTTTCGATAATTTGACTAAGATTCATATATACAAAATTTTAATTAGCTGCGGATAATTTGTATTTTTTTATTTTGCTAGCTAGATTATTGTGATTAGTCCATGTTTCTCTTGGAGAAAACGTTACATCGCAGCGCCACGCCCGGATTTCCCGCCAATGTTTGTTTACATGGTTGTCATGACTACCGTGCGTTCGAGCTCTGCCATTGGCTTCAGTTTTCTTATTACACTACAGCATTAGCCAAATTACCAGTTACGTCAAATATGCAGACATATCTATGCTTAAAACATTTACATAAAAACAGCAAAATTGCCTTCAAAGTTTGCTGCAGTTAAGTGGGGGTTAACCAAGGGTAATTATCTGACTCTCAATAACGGATTCAAACAGTGAATAACTCTGGGTGTGTCTCTTTCAATTCGCATGAGGTCATAAACTTTGAGCATTTGACAAGTATCGACCTATTTATCGGTAACTAAAATAAATTGATCGTAACTTACCGAATTCAAAATGTTTCTGTTACTTGGCTTTCCTGTGCTGTCTGTCTTATTTCGGTCGATTACAAACAACCAAACACAGATTCGCCTGTTTGTTTACAAGTGTGGCTACCTATGATAGTGCCTGCAGTGTCGATCTTTAGCTCTTGGGACCTCATTTTTGCAAGCGTTATCGCAATTCCTTCTCCTCATATTCCAACTTCTTGTTCTCATATCCAGCTCACTGTCCTCATGCTAGCCCCTCGTCCTCATACCCCAGCCCCTCGTCCTCATACCCCAGCCCCTCGTCCTCATACCCCAGCCCCTCGTCCTCATACCCCAGCCCCTCGTCCTCATACCCCAGCCCCTCGTCCTCATACCCCAGCCCCTCGTCCTCACACTCCAGCACCTCGTCCTCACACTCCAGCCCCTCGTCCTCACACCTCAGCCCCTCGTCCTCATACCCCAGCCCCTCGTCCTCACACCCCAGCCCCTCGTCCTCATACCCCAGCCCCTCGTCCTCACACTCCAGCCCCTCGTCCTCACACCCCAGCCCCTCGTCCTCACACTCCAGCACCTCGTCCTCACACCCCAGCCCCTCGTCCTCACACTCCAGCCCCTCGTCCTCATACCCCAGCCCCTCGTCCTCACACCCCAGCCCCTCGTCCTCATACCCCAGCCCCTCGTCCTCACACCCCAGCCCCTCGTCCTCATACCCCAGCCCCTCGTCCTCACACTCCAGACCCTCGTCCTCACACCCCAGCCCCTCGTCCTCACACTCCAGCACCTCGTCCTCACACTCCAGCCCCTCGTCCTCATACCCAGCCCCTCGTCCTCATACCCCAGCCCCTCGTCCTCACACTCCAGCCCCTCGTCCTCACACCCCAGCCCTCGTCCTCATACCCCAGCCCCTCGTCCTCATACCCCAGCCCCTCGTCCTCATACCCCAGCCCCTCGTCCTCACACTCCAGCCCCTCGTCCTCACACTCCAGCCCCTCGTCCTCACACCCCAGCCCCTCGTCCTCATACCCCAGCCCCTCGTCCTCACACCCCAGCCCCTCGTCCTCATACCCCAGTACCTCGTCCTCACATCCTAGTTCCTAATTATCTCCCATGATAGCTCATAATTATCTCCCTCATAATCACCTCATTTCATCAACATTATTTCCTCACCTTATAATTTCCTCAACTCATTCTCACCTCATAATTATCTCTCATAATATCCTTATAATTATCTCATGACCCCGAGTCACCTCAACCTCTTCAAGCACTCTCGAGTCCACTTACGATATCTTAACATCTTGCCTCGACCTGGTATTAACTAGAGTTTACGAGGTCGTAGTGGACGACCTCGTAAACTGCTTAGTAAATACCGACCAAGCCGCCATGATAGAGGTCGACACTAAAGTCCTCCCTGAATCCAAATCGGTTGAGTTCCTAATCCACCAGGTGATGGGGTGACAATGCTACACATGCGACTTCTTATTTGGAATAAGATACTGCCCTATTATTTACTTCTGTTGCCAATTTTTGTCCCAGTGTCGCTAATCTGTAATTATAGTATGATAGCAGCGGCCGTTTTATCGCAGTAAGGGGCCCCATTTCAGAGGAATTTCCCATTTTCTTTAGGTTGATGAACAGTTGCTGCTGGTGTTTTGGTTCCAAATTCTTCGTCCCTTTAGATTTGTAGGAAATAAAGGAGGGAAGGTACGCCCGGGTCTCTTTCCCCCTCTCCCTATATCTGTCTTTGTGTTTATCTTTTTTCTCTGTCTTCCCATCTCTGCTACCTTGCCCTGGTCGACCAAGTTTCTTTGCTGATCAATAAATTTTCTAACTCTATATCTATCTGTATGTCTGAGACATAACGAAAGGGCAAAAAGACATGATTGAGACATGAGGGCATAAATTTTATAATCCTCACAATACAAGAAAGGAACAAAATTGAGGACAAGAAAGTAAGAAATGTGAGGACAAGAAAGGCACTGAAACAGGAGAACGCAGTATTCATTATGGGATATTCGCTTATTTCAAAATTAGAGTCGAGTGTGTTAAGTTGTCGGTCAAGATAGTGGTCGCGGGCGGGGAGCCGCCAGCCACTCAATACCTTTGAATAATGCAAGGTCCCGGGGCCCTGAAGGGCCACCACCACCTTACGCAGTAACTCCTATTTGAACCTTTTCACCCTATTTTGGAATCTTTCCTGTATGGCACTATTCTCGGGCTTGTACCAATTGGCTTGACATTCGGTATGGATTCCTCTGTAACTTTCCTTTGGACGAATTCTCTTTCTATTCGTCTATTCCAACTTATATCACCTCTTTTTTAAACAACAGTCAGCACATTCCGTCGGGTTTGCCTGCTGCTTTTGTCGTTTAGGAAGGTTTCTTTAGAACAAAATAGCTCCATTATCACTTAACATCCACGAACTTGCTTTTAAACTGACTCTTCACAGACGAGAAAGCAGAAGGACAACAGGAAGAAAAACATTAACATGGAATTCTCCAGCCTAAAGCAAACAATAATAAAATCAGACCTTTGCCAACTTTGGTTAGTCAGTATTTGACTAATAACCACCTGGGTATTACCTGGTGTGTATCCCACCTGGAGGCGGTACACCCGCTGTGTATCCCACCTGGAGGCGGGATACACCTCACTATTCATGTATCCATATCGTGTCTACAGTTAGGACTACACTACCCGAAACGCTATGCGTGTTGGTGGCTTTACAAGAATGTAAGAAACACCAATGATATGTATTCTCCCAAACCAAACGTACCTTTTTATAAATAAATAAAAAGTCAAATTAAATCAAATCAAATTAAGAAGCTATTTACATTTGGGGCAAAACAGTAACATGGCAATTTCTGGTCACACTTCGTGGTCAGCAGTGGGAATAAACTTTATTTTGTTTTGCTGGCAGGCTCTTTATTTTAATAAATCACTTGCAGGAATTGTTGGTGGTGGGATACTCACCAGGAAGTAGCCTGGTGAGTAGCTACTTACTGATACTGCTAATCCTGGTTTAGTTACCAACTTCCTCCAAACACTTTAATTATACTAATGCAACGCTTCGTGCGAAACTTGAATGAAGGAAATGTATACCTGTTTAAATGTTCACCTTACTTGGAGACTTTACCTCAGACCACAAGAGAGATGTTTGTAGAGAAGGTGGTGACCTTAACACCTTTGGTCATCAAGGGATATATATTTAGAGGTATACTCCCACTTTTCGGTGTATACAGAGGTTATTTTTAGCTTGAAATATGTTCAGGGCAAAAGCTTACTTGCTAGTTGATGAACTAGCACTTTAGGCGGACTAAATAACCCTCCTGAGATTATTAGGTCTTAATCCCAACACAAAACCAAAATAATTTATTTTATTATTTCAACTGAGTAATGAGCGAGTTATATTGCTAACAAATGTAAAGAACACAGACATTGGAAACCATTATTAGAATGAAAAACGAATTACGCAATGAAAAACCATTAGGTCATGGAAATACGCACCACAGAACTAATGGGAATACATTTAGAGTGGAGTGAGCCAACTGTCCTCGACCAGAGCCGGTAGGACACCTTTCCTCACTCGAAAACCATATTTTACTTGGCGAAGATTTCATAAGCCAGCACACTGTATCATCCGTGTTATATACAGTTAATAAACATGTCGGAAACTTTCGGATCAAGAGAACTTGCTCGTGATCCAGGAAAATCTTCATTTCAGATTTCAGGGTTGGGTCTCTGTTGTTCAACCAGGTTATTGTGGAATCATGTACTTGCAGATCAACTTTACAAGCTCAGTATAGCTATGTTACTTCAACAGTGTACTCCTGAGGACGTCACACTGCTGACGAAACGTCGACTAATAAAAATGGAAAGATTAAGTGATCTAGTGTTTCTTCACCCTCCAGATGGTAGGAGATATTTGCCTAGAAAGGAAAATATCCATAAGAAAATTTATAATAGTCACAATGTTGTGTTTAACGACATGTTTATTAGAGAAAACCTGCTCCCAATATATATATATATATATATATATATATATATATATATATATATATATATATATATATATATATATACATATATATATATATATATATATATATATATATATATATATATATATATATATATATATATATATATATAAATATGTACATATATATATATATATATATATATATATATATATAAATATATATATATATATTATATATATATATATATATATATATATATATATATATATATATATATATATAACTGAAAACTCACACCCCAGAAGTGACTCGAACCCATACTCCCAGGAGCAACGCAACTGGTATGTACAGGGATGCCTTAAACCACTTGACCATCACGACCGGACATAAGGAAGTGATAGCCTGAGCTATATGAACCACTTCCCCGCCGGCACCTGGATGGTTATCTTGGGCATAGCATTTTATCAAATCACCTCTTTTTTGGGGGCAACACGTGAAGAACGCAAATGCAAACAAGCCTGAATGGTCCCCAGGACTAGATACAACTGAAAACTCACACCCCAGAAGTGACTCGAACCCATACTCCCAGGAGCAACGCAACTGGTATGTACAGGGATGCCTTAAACCACTTGACCATCACGACCGGACATACCAGTTGCGTTGCTCCTGGGAGTATGGGTTCGAGTCACTTCTGGGGTGTGAGTTTTCAGTTGTATCTAGTCCTGGGGACCATTCAGGCTTGTTTGCATTTGCGTTCTTCACGTGTTGCCCCCCAAAAAAGAGGTGATTTGATAAAATGCTATGCCCAAGATAACCATCCAGGTGCCGGCGGGGAAGTGGTTCATATAGCTCAGGCTATCACTTCCTTATGTCCGGTCGTGATGGTCAAGTGGTTTAAGGCATCCCTGTACATACCAGTTGCGTTGCTCCTGGGAGTATGGGTTCGAGTCACTTCTGGGGTGTGAGTTTTCAGTTGTATCTAGTCCTGGGGACCATTCAGGCTTGTTTGCATATATATATATATATATATATATATATATATTTATATATATAAATATATTATATTTTCATTCGCATATAGTCCTGGGGACCATTCAGGCTTGTTCGCATATATATATATATATATATATATATATATATATATATATATATATATATATATATATATATATATATATATATATATATGCAAACAAGCCTGAATGGTCCCCAGGACTAGATTCTGGGGTGTGAGTTTTCAGTTTATATATATATATATATATATATATATATATATATATATATATTATATATATATATATATTAACTGTTAGTTGAATTAACTGTTGGCCCATGTAACCTATTAACTGTTGGTGAATTTGAGGTTTACAAAGCAGGTCTTTCTTTTCCACCTGGGTCAGCAGGAGGCTTTACAGGATTAAAACCTCAACACATCAAGCAAATGTTAAATCCTGCGGTTGGTGATGCTGCACAAGATCTTCTTATGGAACTCACAAGGTTCGTCAACATGTGCCTGGGTAGTGATATACCTGAGGTCATCAGGCCTCTCTTTTTTGGCGCCTCCCTCTGTGCTCTCAAAAAGAAGGACGAAGGAATCAGGCCAATAGCTGTTGGCAACACTCTCCGACGCCTGATTGCCAAGGCTGCTACGAGGGTTATCAGCCAGCAAGCGGCTGAATTGCTGAAACCAATCCAGCTAGGATTTGGAATCCCCCAAGGCTGTGAAGCGGCAGATCCAGCATCTTTGCTGAACATGAAATCAGATCATGTGAAGGTGTTCAGCAAGGTGATCCTCTTGCTCCCCTTCTTTTCTGCTTAGTCTTAAAAGAAATCACCGAAAGCTTGTCCAGCGAGTTCAACATCTGGTTTTTGGATGATGGCACTATAGCTGGCACCGTAGACCACCTCTTAGCAGATATCAGGAAAGTAAGAGAGCAAGAAGTAAACCTGGGTATCTTCCTGAACCCTTCCAAGTGTGAAGTAGTCTCCTCCAACCCAGACATCGTAGCTAGAATAAGGTCTGCCTTGCCTGGAGCCCAAGGTCATTAGGGCCGAGAACAGCACCCTCCTTGGAGCCCCCCCTCGGCTCTAACGCCATTGAGGAGATCCTTGACAAGAAAATCACAGACTTTAAGTGGTTGGAAGACAGAATAGGTGACATCGATGCCTCATGATGCTTTATATCTCCTCACCAAATACCTATCCCTTCCGAGGCTAACCTACTTTCTGAGGTGCGCCCCGTCTTACGACAACCGAAAGCTTGAAGAGCATGACCTCTTACTGAAGACCATGCTAGAAAAAGTTGTTAACCTCTCCCTCAACGAATGCCAGTGGAAACTAGCCACTCTTCCTGTCAGGCTCGGTGGCTTGGGTGTCCGCACTGCCACCCAAATTGCTGTCCCAGCCTTCCTGTCTTCCTCCTCAGCATCAGATGACCTGGTTAAGGAAATTCTACCTGACACCCTCAGTGATGTAGCGGGGATACAGGACCCCCACTACACGGAATGTGACACGAAATGGGGTGCCATGGCAGACCCAGCACTCAGACCAGCCATGCCAAAAGCCAAGAAACAGTCTAGTTGGGACAGCCCCATTGTAGACAAGGAAGCCACAGCTTTGCTGGAGGCAGCAACAACCCCCAGTGATCGTGCACGCCTCACAGCTGTGCAGGCTCCCCATGCAGGGGACTTCCTTTTGGTAGTCCGTATGTCTGCGACAGGCACACGTCTTGATCCACAGGAGCTCCGTATTGCAGTCGCTCTCCGTCTTGCTGCCCCTATCCACACTGTTCATAGGTGTATTTGCGATGAGGCAGATGCTGACGAATACGGATTGCATGGCCTGCACTGTGGAAACTCTGGTGGTTGGCACACTAGACACGACGAAGTCAATGACATCATTAAACGAAGCCTTACCTCTGCTCAGTGTCCAGCGGAGAGAGAGCCCCGCAACCTACTGGACCGTGACCTGTCAGCTTTGCAGGCCGACCAGACGGAATCACACTGCGTCCGTGGAAGGGTGGCAGACAGATGGGATGGGACTATACTTGCGTATCCACCCTGGCAGCCACATACATCAACCTCTCTGCCGGCACAGCAGGAGCCGCGGGGACACACAGAGAAAGACACAAGTCAGCCAAGTACAGGCAATTAGATAATCGGTACAACTTCGTTCCAATAGGGTCTGAGACCCTAGGCCCATGGGAGAGAGAGTGCAAGAGGTTTCTTAAGGATCTTGGTTACAAGCTCATTGACACCACAAGAGACCCTAGAGCAGCAAGTTTTCTCTTTCAGCGCCTCAGTGTCGCGATCCAGAGGGGGAATGCTCGCTGCATCCTCGGTTCCTGCCCAACGTCGAGGAGTTCGAGGAAATCTACAGCCTCTAGGAAGCGAACTTTTTCTTGTGTCCTCTCAATGTTCGTTTTTTGTATAAAATCAGATATGTAACTGTATAACCTTGCTTAATAAAGTGTACACCATATAAAAAGGGGGGGTGGTAGGAGAAGCGAACATCATACGTATTTAGAGGTAAATGGCAAGTTTTTCCCTGATGCTCTGTGTTCTCTTCTCTGAGGCTGTGGGTCCCTATAATTGTACCAGAGGTGGTACCTCTCTCTCTCTCTCTCTCTCTCTCTCTCTCTCTCTCTCTCTCTCTATATATATATATATATATATATATATATATATATATAATTATATATATATATATATATATATAATAATACGATTTTTCAATTACATCGCAGTGAAAAGAACGTAAGAAATATTAAGAAAATTCGTGTTAGAATTTTAATCTCACTTTTTCGGTCATATTTAATTATTATATTATATATATATATTATATATATATATATAATATATATAGATATATATATATATATCTAAATATATTATCTATATATATATATATATATATATATATATAAATATATATATATATTCTATATATCGGACCTAGTAGCCAGAATGCACTTCTCTGCCTACTATGCAAGGCCCGATTTGCCTAATAGGTTGAGTGATTTTTTTTTTTTTTCAATAAATTGCTTCCAATTAGTTCATTTGAATTATTAATGACACTTTCGGGCTGCCGGCATATTGAAAAAAAACTTTTCCCTTGTGCTCCCGGCGTTTTGAGCGCCTAAGCGGTAAGACCGAAAAGTGTATACTCTTTGGCTGTCCTGACACTAATTGTAGGCGTACGTATTTAAATTTGGTATCACTGTGTTCGCAATAGAACTGTCTATAAGAAGATACCTATAAAATGCCCCCAAAGCATAAGGCATATCAACACCAAATAAAAAACTATTGAGATCACTAGCCGAGAGCCCCAAAAGAGCAACAAATGTTTCTACTCTCTTCATGGTTGTAAAGCCCACAGTTGTCCTACATCGTTATTTTTATATCACTGGCATCGCAATAAAATTCCCTATACGGACATATGCATATGAATGTATAATCATGGTCCTTGCCCACCCGCAAGAGTGTGGGAAGTGGACAAGGTGTTACCCACGAGCACAGGCGAAAACACATGTGGGAAATCACGCTTGGAAAGTGTATACATTATACCTGTCCTGACCTTAATTTTCTATGTATGTATTTCTTTTTGGTAGCAATGTGTTCGCAATAGAATTTTCTATAAGAAATGTATAAAAATTGTACACAGCATATGTACGAACGGCACCAAATATAAAACTACGTTGCTCACTATGCGTGCGCGTTGGATTGTATACCTAGAAGAGAGCGGCCCACGCCATGCCACTGAACCTTCATCGAGACTCAAATTCTTTCTTTGGAACATATACAGACGCAAATTTCTCGGTCAAATATTCCATCATTGGTCTCACTTTTATCAACCTGTCACTATTGTCCTCGGGAACTGCTTTGTTCTTATACGTGTGAAAGAACTTTGCAATATGTTGGAACCGCGTCGACGCCATAAACACGTTGAAGAATCGAGCATGCCACAGCTGATTTGTTTGCCAGTACATCCTCATCGTAGGGAGCTTGATTATCCCCATCAGTAGGCACAGGCCCAAATATCTGGCCATTTCTTTCACAGACACTGGTTTCCACTGATTTCTGGAGGATTCAGCTACCAGAAGTATGACGTGTGAGGCATGCAAATTACTTTCATAGGCAAGATATTCTACCAACGCTCTCGTAAAAATATTTGTATGAAATGTAATGGAGCTGTTGGTAGGGGAATTGTTAAGCCTGGGTTTGCAGTAAATTCACCAACGATGGGAGGAGTGTTGCTACGACTCCAGCTATCGCTTACCTTAGGCCCCCTTGGTACTGGACTTGTTCGCTTTCCGCGTGGCGGGGCTGGGGCTTCTACCTTACTCTCAGTAAAACTATCTTGCTCACTTGAGGAAAGCTCATATAGAAAGTCACATTCTGGTTCGTCAACCTCAATATGAGCATCTTCTGCCTCTGATAATTCCTCAACAAGGCTAGGAATCTTGGAGGGGGTGAGCTTGACCCCACGACCCCACGATACTTCTTATAAATCATAGAGGTCGGGTCTTCTTTCTCAGATTTCTTGGCTCCTTTTTGAGTACCACTGCTTGTTCCTTGTCCAGGATCCATGCTCAACGTATTGAATGGGTTAGATTCACACGAGAACGGAAATAAATGCGTAAAACAGGTCAAGTTTGCCGCGCGAGGGGAGACCGGTGTGGGCACTTGTCGTGACAACACAACAATGGGCCGACCACGTGACCGCGTAGGCTGAGATGCCTTGTGGCCTATGTGGGAGAACGGGAGTTTCATGGCGAACATTTTAAAAGTATCCCCAAGAAAATCGGATAGAAAATGGAATTTATACAAAAAAATTTTCTTGTGACTCGTGAGCGAGTCACATCAGTGGAAACGTGATAAAAATAGTTGACTCGCTCAAGAGGCACCAAAGCGCGAAAGTGTTTTAATTAATATATTATATTAAGAACATACATTATTGACTTAGTTGTGTTAATTTAGGTTAGGTTAAGATAGGTTAGGTTAGGTTAGGTAGGGTTGGTTAGGTTCGGTCATATATCTACGTTAGTTTTAACTCAAATTTAAGAAATTGACTCATATATAATGAAATAGATACCTTTATCATTTCATAAGAAAACAAATAGAAAAATATATAAATTCAGGAAAACTGGCTTATTAGGCAAATCGGACCTTCCATAGTAGGCCAAGTACTGCGTTCTGGCTACTAGGTACAACATATATATACATGTGTGTGTGTGAGAGAGAGATTCTATATAGTGAGGTGGTTGCTGTGTCATTTTTTTCATGTGATTTTTTTTGCTGTCCATATTTTCTTCGAGGATAGAAAATAGTGGAAATTCAGCACTTCCAATATTTAACAGTTTCTTATTAGCATTTGTATAGGAATAATTAGTTTGAAGACAATGTCTCAAGAACGAGGCTAATTAACATTAGTCAGCCAAAACAACTCCATGTATATAGCCATTCGGTATTGACCAAAATAGAGTTGGAGATGCTTGTCATATTTATTAACAAATTTACATACGAAACCCCAAATTTCAGTTACACAAGAAAAATACAAAATAATGCACTCACAAAATACATGGTTTGAGCTGTGCCATTACTAGGCTACTATTTAACTTTATTACCTTTATTACTTCAAGACAGTTGCACTTGCAACCTACATGCCCAGTTGCAATGTTCTCACAGTGTTCTCTGTGCTGGTGTTCTGAAAAAATACACTCTTGCCAAAGTGAACACGAAAATGTGGTAACTGAACAAGACTTGCATAGAGGGGGCAAGGAAAATTTCAGTGAATTGCATAACGCTTTCAGTTCCAACGTTTAGGTTACAGCCATCCAGGTATGTTGCTGTTGTTTCCTAACTATTCGTGTACAATTGATAAATTACTGTTGCAATTTTAAGGATGTATAACATTTGTACGCACATATATAAACTACGTATATCACAGAAAAATCATGTAGGACCAAAGCTTTGTTTTTAAGTTAGTCTCTGCTCAAATGGACTTTACTTATTTTTCTGTACTGAAGACCTTATCTTAAGCTTTATTCACCGAATTAGCATAATTTATGTAAATAATAAATATATTTTTCAGTTTTTTTAATATTTATGTCATCTTTATAAAATATAATTGACACTAGATCTCTTAATTACAAAAAAATGGAGATTTGGACGTGAAGACCACATTGATGATTTAGCAAATAGGCCGAATAGGTATCTAATAAACTGCTTGGACAAATAAATACTCCACAGGTAAATATATACTACGGGCTCTCCATAGCCCGTGCTGCTTGGAACTTTTTGTTCCAGGTAGCGAATCTTAAACAACAACAATCCAAAGGTCAGCACACATGTTCAAATGGTCACACACGTTGGTATAAATTGCTGTAAGTTTCCGGGCATTGCTGTTTTCATATCTAGACCTTGCCATAAGCTGTCATCAATATTTTCATATTGATGACCATTGATAACGAGGCTTGACATCTTATTGATAGATAATTCCCAACAAATCTTGTAAGAAGAAACTCTTCGTGTAGATCTTGGGCTTCAGCTGCACCCGAGAAGAGGTTTCAAACTTTTTTTTGTATGTGATTGTTATTTTAATATGAGCGGTTTTTTTATTGCAACAGATATCATGATGCTCTAGGTCTGGTTTCATTATACAGCCAGAGTCTTGACAAGCTGTCCTCCAGCAGTAGGGTTGGATTTATCATTTACGGAATCATTTATGAAACCTTTACATGTTTCCTTAATCATGGCGGCTTTTAGATTTAATAAACAGTTTTCGAGCTACAAACTTCGCAGCCTATGGTTATTATTGTTTTAAACAACCTCGCAGTGCTTTGGAGCTCAAACTGTTTTGTAAATGTAGGCAAAGTCCCATGATTGAGGAAAAATGAACAGGTTTCGTAAGTGGCAGCTTGATGAATCTTGGATCAGAATAGACTAGTGGTAGACTTCACACTTGGACCAGTTCTAAGAAGTGTTGCAAGTCCTTTAACTGCACAGCGCTCGAGGCTGTTCGTACCCAACCATCTTCAGCGGTAGTTATTCTGAGGGGAAATTTTTGGCGGAGGGGAGACTGCTCTCTCTACGATCCCTGAACTTGGGTAGTGGGTCAAGGTCTGCAGCTCCCCGAAGGTCGGACTCGACGATCTGAGGGACCTCAATCCACTTAAATTGAAAACTGAAGAGCGAAACAAGCTTTGAAGTTCGAGTGTCGATCCACTTATTGACTCGTCAAAGTTCCGTAGATCCTCTGTGCTCTGATTCAGACTCAGCAGGTTTCGAGTGCTGAGTGTTTTTTTCAAGCGGGGCTGGAAGTCTTGCTGGTTGTGCGTGGTATGGGCGGGTGGATCTTGTGTCAGTGGGTTGACTGGAATCTTTACTTTATCTGAAGTCTTGCCAATGGGTGTTAACTCAATAGCATTGTATTTGATATGGTTTCTGATGATCCATGTCCAGAATCATCAGCGGAGCTATTAAGTAGTCTTACATTTAGAGGTTCGTGAAATCGCTGACAAAGTGTCTTTTCGTGACTTTGCTGATGCAGTGTCTTTAGGTGACTTCGCTGACGCAAAGTCTTTTGGTGACTTCGCTGACATGGCCTCTTTCTGTAACTTGGGTAGCATCTTGTGTCTTCTAGAGTCTTCTCCGGCACATGACATTTCAACAGTATTATTATCCCCAACTGCATAGTCAGTCTCGGCAAGAAAGCTGCCAGTATCTGGAGTACCGAACAATCTATCCAGATCCTCGAGAAAAAGATCTGCTGGAGACCGAGGGGACTGAGGAGCAGATGGCAGCTGGGGTGGAGATGAAGACTGACGTTCTGCCTCAAATGAAGGCTCCCGTGAGACTGGGGTAGCGAACATAGTCCTCAGGTTCATCGTAACCCGTCTGGGGACTTTTGGCCAATGCTAATCCTTTGTCGTGGTTTTGATTCTTTGATCATAGATTTATCTCTAACATTTGACTTTGCAATGGATTCTTGGAATTCAATTATGCTTTTTAAAGTGTTGAGTTGGTTTATAGTTTATCCATGTTATCAGATGGCAGCTGGGGTCCAGATGAGACTGCGTTCTGCCTCAAATGAAGGCTCCCGTGAGACTGGGGTAGCAAACATAGTCCTCAGGTTCATCGTGAACCCGTCTGGGGACTTTTGGTCAATGCTAATCCTTTGTCGTGGTTTTGATTCTTTGATCATAGATTTATCTCTAACCTTTGACTTTGCGATAGATTCTTGGAATTCAGATATGCTTTTTAAGTGTTGAGTTGGTTTATAGTTTTATCCATGTTATCACTTAATTTTGTTTCACTGATTACTAAGCTGTCTTTATGTTTATAAATCGACCGAGATCACTTCTAGATTCGATTCTTTAAATTTCTACACTATCACCAATTTTTTGGGTCTTTGCTCTGGATCTATTTTT
>WNGS01162647.1:4416003-4428745 GCA_020271785.1 Procambarus virginalis | reverse complement strand
GTGGCCGCCATGTGGCCCCGGCAAAGTAGCAGCACACAGGGAGATAATAAAGCATGAGATAAGCAAGCTTTGCAATATATATTGAGAAAACCGGCATGGATACTACAGCACTATTCAAGAAAGGCACACAGACAGAAACACCACAAACAACAGGAGTTATAAACACCCAGAGTTCAATTAGTCCTGGACAAAATTATACTTGCTGGTTGGTCAGTACGAGACACTTGTGGTGGTCTTAATGACTCCCCAAAGGTTGATAAGCATTTATAATATTCTCTACGTAGCTTGACTGGTCTGAAGCCCGGGCGAAAACATGACTTAATACCTTATGTAGAGGAGTGAGGCCGTTCTGATCCTTGGCCGAGGGAGTATCTCCGGCTGCTCCGCCTTGGCCTCCAGCGTGTCCATATCCCCGTTGAGGGCGGCCTGGTGCACCCCGTTGATCTTCGTCTGTGGAGGACCAACAACACACCGAGCTCAGACAACCTCGTCCTCGCCAATAATACGTCATACTTTAACGTCTAAATCCACCCCCAAGGGACAAATACGATGTACCGTAAATCACATTGGCTCACAACCACCACACATTTCCTACGCATGGCTCATCTTATATGTGTTAGTAGTACATATTGTGTTCGTTGTGGGACTCACAAGGACAGGCTGACCTACATATGAATGTATGAATGAATGTATGTATGTACATACATATGAATGTATGTATGTACGTGCCAGTAGGACTACGACCTACTGGGTTACTTCGTAGATGCCACTGCCTAGAGTGGAACGATATCAAGGAATAACGTTAATTACACGTTTTTCAATGTTACTTAAAACGTTTTTTCAATGTTAAACGTTTTGAACATTTGATTAACGTTGAAAGACGATTAGTTAACGTTAAAAACATTTAATTAACGTTTGAAAAACGTTCAATTAACGTTGAAAAACATTAATTAAATATTTTCAACGTTAATTGAACGTTTTTCAATGTTAATTAAACGTTTTCAATGTTAATTGAACGTTTTTCATGTTAATTAAACGTTTTCAATGTTAATTGAACTTTTTCAATGTTAATTAAACGTTTTCAATGTTAATTGAACGTTTTTCCACATTAATTAAATGTGTATCAACGTTAATTAAATGTTTATCAATTAATTAATGTTTTCCAACGTTAATTAAACGTTTTTCAACGTTAATTAATTTTTCAACTTACTTTAAAGTTTTCAACGTTATTTTAAAGCTTTTCAACATTAAAAGCTTTTCAATGTTAATTAAACGCTTTTCAACTTTAAACGTTATTCAACATTAATTAAAAGTTTTTCAACGTTTATTAACTTTTTCAACGTTAATTAAGCGTGTTCAACGTTAATTAAACGTTTTTCAACGTTAATTGAACGTTTTTCACCGTTAATTAAACGTTTTATAATATTGAATTAATGATGACGAAGCTGGAAAAGTCCAAAGGTGTGCTCCTAGACTAGTCCCAGAACTAAGAGGCATGAGTTATGAGGAAAGGCTGCGGGAATGCACCTTACGACACTGGAAGACAGAAGAGTAAGGGGAGACATGATCACAACCTACAAAATCCTCATCCTCAGGGAATCGACCGGGTAACAAGGATTAACTATTCAACACTGTCGGGACGCAAACAAGGGGACACAGGTGGAAACTGAGTACCCACATGAGCCACAGAGACGTTAGAAGGAACTTTTTCAGTGTCAGAGTAGTTAACAGATGGAATGGCATTAGGCAGTGATGTGGTGGAGGCTGACTCCATACACAGTTTTAAATGTAGATATGATAGAGCTCAATAGGCTCAGGAACCTGTACACCTGTTGATTGACAGTTGAGAGGGCCCAAAGAGCCAAAGCTCAACCCCCCGAAAGCACAATTAGGTGAGCACAATTAGGTGAGTACACACACACACCACACACACACACACACACACCCACACACACAGAGAACAGGACCTGAACAGGTTGCAGAGATGGTCAGAGAAATGGCTACTGGAATTCAACACGAGCAAATGTAAAGTTATGGAAATGGGACTAGGAGATAGGAGACCAAAGGGACAGTACACAATGAAGGGGAACAGCCTACCTGTGACGACGCGCGAAGAGACCTGGGTGTGGACGTAACACCTAATCTATCTCCTGAGGCACATATAAATAGGATAACGACAGCAGCGTACTCTACACTGGCAAAAGTTAGAACATCATTCAGAAACCTAAGTAAGGAGGCATTTAGGGCTCTTTACACTGCCTACGTGAGGCCAGTCTAGAGTATGCCGCCTCATCATGGAGTCCCCATCTAAAGAAACACATAATGAAACTGGAAAAGGTTCAGAGTTTGCAACGAGACTCGTCCCAGAGCTACGAGGGATGGGTATGAGGAGCGCCTGGGGAACTATGCCTTACGACACTAGAAAGAAGAAGGGAGAGGGGGGACATGATAGGAATGTATAAAATACTCAGAGGGATTGACAGAGTGGACATAGACGAAATGTTCACACGGAATAGTAACAGAACGAGGGGACATGGATGGAAGTTAGAAACTCAGATGAGTCACAGAGATGTTAGGAAGTTTTCTTTTAGCGTGAGAGTAGTGGGAAAATGGAATGCACTAAGGAAAGGTTGTGGAAGCCAATACTATTCATAATTTTAAAACCAGTATGATAGGGAAATGGATAGGAGTCATTCTGTAAAACGATGCTCGAAAGGCGGGATCCAAGAGTCAATGCTCGATCCTGCAGACACATATATGAGGTGAGTACATATAGGGAGTACACACACACACACACACACACACACCCACACCACAATGACCTTGGATAGGTTCGAAATTACAAGAGATGAAGTCAAAAGCACCTATTGGAGCTGGATGTGAGAAAGCTGTTGGGCCGGATGGAATCTCGCCATGGGTAATGAAAGAGTGTGCAGGAGCACTTTGCTTACCACTCTCCATAGTGTTAGTAAGTCACTGGAAACGGGACCTACCAGAAATATGGAAGACTGCTAATGTAGTACCAATATACAAAAAGGGTGACAGACAAGAGGCACTGAACTACAGGCCAGTGTCCTTAACTTGTATACCATGCAAGGTGATGGAGAAGATTGTGAGAAAAAACCTAGTAACACATCTGGAGAGAAGAGACTTCGTGACAACCCATCAACATGGGTTCAGGGAGGGTAAATCTTGCCTTACAGGCTTGATAGAATTCTACGATCAGGTGACAAGAATTAAGCAAGAAAGAGAAGGGTGGGCGGACTGCATTTTTTTGGACTGTCGGAAAGCCTTTGACACAGTACCCCATAAAGGTTGATGCATAAGCTGGAGAAACAGGCAGGAGTAACAGGTAGGGCGCTCCAGTGGATAAGGGAGTACCTAAGCAATAGGAAACAGAGAGTTACAGTGAGGGGTGAGACCTCAGACTGGCGTGAAGTCACCAGTGGAGTCCCACAGGGCTCTGTACTTGGACCTATCCTGTTTCTGATATACGTAAATGATCTCCCAGAGGGTATAGACTCATTCCTCTCAATGTTTGCTGACGACGCCAAAATTATGAGAAGGATTAAGACAGAGGAGGACAGCTTGAGACTTCAAGAAGACCTGGACAAGCTGCAGGAATGGTCGAACAAATGGCTGTTAGAGTTTAACCCAAGCAAATGTAATGTAATGAAGATAGGGGTAGGAAGCAGGAGACCAGATACAAGGTATCATTTGGGAGATGAAATACTTCAAGAGTCAGAGAGAGAGAAAGACCTGGGGGTTGATATCACGCCAGACCTGTCCCCTGAAGCTCATATCAAGAGGATAACATCAGCAGCATATGCCAGGTTGGCTAACATAAGAACGGCCTTTAGAAACTTGTGTAAGGAATCTTTCAGAACATTATATACCACATATGTCAGACCAATCCTGGAGTATGCGGCTCCAGCATGGAGTCCCTTTCTAGTCAAGCATAAGACTAAACTGGAAAAGGTTCAAAGGTTTGCCACCAGACTAGTACCCGAGCTGAGAGGTATGAGCTACGAGGAGCGACTGCAGGAATTAAACCTCACTTCGTTGGAAGACAGAAGAGTTAGGGGGGACATGATCACCACATTCAAGATTCTCAGGGGAATCGACAGGGTTGATAGAGACAGGCTGCTTAACACAAGGGCACACGCACTAGGGGACACCGGTGGAAACTGAGTGCCCAAATGAGCCACAGAGATATTAGAAAGAACTTTTTTAGTGTCAGAGTGGTTGACAAATGGATGCATTAGGAAGTGATGTGGTGGAGGCTGACTCCATACACAGTTTCAAGTGTAGATATGATAGAGCCCAATAGGCTCAGGAAACTGTACACCTGTTGATTGACGGTTGAGAGGCGGGACCAAAGAGCCAGAGCTCAACCCCCGCAAGCACAACTAGGTGAGTACAACTAGGTGAGTACACACACACACACACACACACACACACACACACACACACACACACACACACACACACACAGGGAGCTATGGTACCCTCCCCACCATGCTAGAGGATAGCATGGAGGTACTCTCTCTCTCTCTCCATGCTAGTGCTCTATGAGAGCATGCTCCATGCTACCCTCTGAGCCCACCACCTGGTGTTCCCGCCTGCCTTACCATCAGTCTGGGCACCAGGTTGAGGAACTGCTTGACTTTGGCGTGGTTGGTGGTCTCCTGCAGGAGCCGGTTGCCCTCGCCTTCCCACACTATCTGCTCCAGACGAGGGAGGTCTTGGTCGTGGATCCATATACGAATGTTGGCGCCAGTGATGTTCATCCCTGCAACGAGTGAGTCAAAGATGATCTTTAGAGAACTTAACAGAACGATTCCTGGATGTTGAAGAACATTTTCTGTCATATGTGTCTGTCAGAAGAACCCAGATAGAACTGCCAACACTGTATATGCCGATTAAAACATTTCTAATTCAGATGAATGGACACAAAACTATACATTATGTAAGTTATACAACAAAACCACTGTACATGTTACTGCAGGTCAATTATCTTTCATTTCACAGAGGCGTTAGATAATACAATGTATACTTAAATAGTATCTGTATACCACTCGTTATGTATATAATAAACCTTAGGTGAACTTCCAATATCAGAGGATATTTTTTTCAATAGCAAGCCTAATGTAGGTACATCTTTAGTGTTCTTTTATACTCGTGCTGAATCGAAGTGGTTCTGGGTAAACAAAATTTCAATTTAGAAAAATAATAAATTGAGGGTAAGGAAAAGATTCGGATGCTTTTGATAATAATCGATAGACCAAACTTTTTTTCACAGGAACATTCCTGCGTGTTTGAGGAAGTGTTGTTAATGTGTGATACACTTAAGTGGTGGGCGTGGGCCCACTAAGTGTTGTTAATGTGTGATACACTTAAGTGGTGGGTGTGGGGCCCACTAAGTGTTGTTCATGTCAGACACACTTAAGTGGTGGGTGTGGGCCCACTAAGTGTTGTTCATGTCAGACACACTTAAGTGGTGGGTGTGGGGCCCACTAAGTGTTGTTCATGTCAGACACACTTAAGTGGTGGGTGTGGGGCCCACTAAGTGTTGTTCATGTCAGACACACTTAAGTGGTGGGTGTGGGCCCACTAAGTGTTGTTCATGTCAGACACACTTAAGTGGTGGGTGTGGGGCCTACTAAGTGTTGATCATGTCAGACACACTTAAGTGGTGGGTGTGGGGCCCACTAAGTGTTGTTAATGTGTGATACACTTAAGTGGTGGGCGTGGGCCCACTAAGTATTGTTAATGTGTGATACACTTAAGTGGTGGGTATGGGGCACTAAGTGTTGATCATGTCAGACACACTTAAGTGGTGGCTAAGTGTTTATGGCTCGTGCGCACCCAAGCTGCTCCAACCTGTCTGTCCTCAGGGAGGAGATCTACTCAACGGAATGGATTGCGATTGACTACATAATTAGTTTATTATCTACTCTTTAATCCATGGGTAACTTAAGGTTACTTTCGGTTAACGTTTGGTTGAGTTAGGTTTCATTACATTTGGTCAAGTTAATGTGATATATTATTGACGATAATGTGAAATATGGATTTCAAAAACTATTTTAGTTTGCCCACGAATTTTGTTTATAGAAAACCAAATTCCTCAGAGGAAACGTTTCAACATACACTTTTCATATTTTAAACCAACGATTATAAATACAATAACGATATAACTTGAAAATATTATCTGATTCCGACAAAGGCTTATTTGCCAGTTTACATCTAGACTATTACTGGAACCGTAATGTGCTTGCAGACCATCACAAATATCTAGAGAACTATCCAGGTGGTTGGAGGGGGGGGGGAGGGTCTCATGGAAATGGATTATGGATTTGCTGTGAAGATGGACTGCATCATAAAATATTAATAAGCATATGCTGAGGACTGAAGCTCTCTATTACACATTAATCGTCTATTTTTGTTTTTTTATTTATTACTTTGTTTAAGGGTGTACACACACACACACACACACACACACACACACACACCACACACACACACACATATATAAATATATATATATATATATATATATATATAATATATATATATATATATATATATATATATATATTATATATATATATATATTGTTTTCTTCTTCGAGGATGTGGGTCCCTGCAATTGCACCAGAGGTGGTACCCCTTTATATATATATATATATATATATATATATATATATTATATATATATATATATATATATATATAAATATATATATATATATGGAAAGATAACATTTTATTGGCAAATATTTGAATACATTATAACCTTAATATGGTTCATATTAATATATTAACTATGTATGTCGTTGACCACATTACAAAATGATTAGTCCAGACAACCATCGACTTAAACTCTCTCTCACTGACCTTCTCTCTTGGGCGGGGTCCTGAGCTTCTGGGCGGGAGAGAACCTCTTGACCGGGGTGCGATTCTTGCCCTTAAATTCGCTGCCTTTGGATCCCCCACTGCCATGGGGGCCCCCGCTGCCCTTGGGGCCACCGCTACCCTTGGGGCCCCCGCTGCCCTTGGAGGTCACGCTGCCACTCTGGCTGGAGCCGCTGCGGCGGGCCAGGTGCAGTTGGTCGGGGTGCGACATGTAGTCGCCCGCAGTCTTGCCGTGTTTATCCTTCATCTGCGGAGCGAACCACCAAACAAAAGAAGGATGGAAATGGTGTTTTGGAGGGACGCTGGAGCCGAGTGTCTGGTTTCGGGGTAAAGTCGTGTTGAACATAGAGTATAGAGTCAGTCGTGTTGAACATAGAGTATAGAATCAGACGTGTTGGACATGGGGTCAGGGAAAGGTAGGATAAATATACACGGAGGTAGAGACCTCACAGAAGTATTGAGGAATTGATTATAAAGTACATAATGGATAAAAGATAGGGGGCCAAGGCTTGTATTTTTATTTATGGGGTAATGTATGAGAATATGGCTTGGTGTATGAGTGTATACGTTATGTATGACTCTATGGCATATTATGTGAGTGTATGGATAAGTAAGTATGGGCTGTTGTATGAATGTGTAGTTTAGGCTGTATATACGAATATGAAACTGAGGATAGGCTCCTTGAGAGGGAGAGGTAAAGATAGACTCATACTATCCTTGAAAAGTGATGATAGAATCGTCACGGGATGGAATGTGACGTTAGACATGCATTAAGTGAATGAACGAATGTTCTAAGACTCGATGATGTAAGACTAGGGCAAACTTGCCACTGAAATCTCAACAGCTCTTAAGTAGTGAATGTTGCTATCTGATTGCTAACGCCTCCAAGGTATAGAAAATGGATTTTGTTCCCTTCAAACTTTGCTTTGACCTCTGACAACTTAGAGCAAGACGTCTTGGAGGGACCTGAAGACCCGGCGGCTCCTTATCTACAGCTTCATAAGCCGGCAATCTCAAGTCGCCTTGAAGACGTCTTCCTTAACCTGTGAGGGCGTAAGTTAAGGCAAACTTTGAGGGATACTATTTACAACTATTATCAGTACCTTTTGGCGGAGTAAGCAATCTGAACTGGTACTTACTGCCTAGAAATAGTAGGTTGTTATAGAGACGTATAGACAACAAAGGCGAGAATGAGATGCCTGGTGATGGAGGGGCTTCACCAGACTGGTGATGGGGGTACACCCACCTGGTGATGGAGGGGCTTCACCAGACTGGTGATGGGGGGTACACCCACCTGGTGATGGAGAGACTTCACCAGACTGGTGATGGAGGGTAGACTCACCTGGGTGTTCGACATAGCCTCACACAGCGTGTCGTACATGTCGTCAGGGAGCCTGCTGGCGGCGCAGTAGTGAAGCGGCACACGACCTTCCTGCACAGGACCACATCCCAGTCACAATACTTGTATATATATATATATATATATATATATATATATATATATATATATATATATATATATATATATATATATATATATATATATATATATATATACACTTTAACAACACCCCCACAGTGGGCGCAAGATTCCCAACCATTTGCGAAACCTCTACATCTTTTCCCACAATCATGGCGGCTGTGTTTACATTCTCTCAGCACTATGAGCTCCGAAGGACTTTGGACGTTGTTTATAATAACAAATTGCAATAATTGTTGCAAAGTTGCACAAGTTTCGTAAACTCTTGGCGACTCCTTGGCCCTGAGCCCCACAGACGGTAAACCACTGTAAACCCCTGAACAACCCCCCGGGTGTAAACAAACTGACCAGCGCTGTAGAGTTGCTGTGTCTCCATCATTACCGAGTAATTCCGCTTTGAACAGCCTGGCGTATATCGCCATAGAGGCGGGACCGAAGAGGCGGACTTCAACCCCCGCAAGGACAACTAGGCGAGTACAATATCAAAGAGTGGCGTTGGTTCGACGTCGAGAGAACGTCTTGAACGCTTAATTGACGCTGATGACGTTGATTCAATGCTTAATTGATGCTGATTCAACGCTTAAATAACGTTGATTCAACGCTTAATTGACGCTGATTCAACGCTTAATTGACGCTGATTCAACGCTTAATTGATGCTGACGATGATTCATTGTCAAGCCGCCTTGTTTATCATGCCCAATGAGCAGCATGTGACACCAACCAAAGCAGCCTAGTGCCAACCCGTCCTCGACTCAAGTTCATTCCATCCAGCGGTCGACCCCACAGACGCATTCATAAATTTTAACATGCTCTTCATTCTAAACGGGAATTTTCTCATATATAAAATAATATTATAATATATTAGCATATTGTGCATATATATAGGCATAGGTTAGGTTAGGTGTTTAGGTTCTGTTGCCGATTATTTGTATTTAAAGTCCGAGAGAAAAGCATTTACAGCGTTGTGGTTCGAACAAAATTCGCCAGTTAAGCACTTGTTCCGGAAGTGTTCGAACGTCATCAGCTGTGAGTCGTGTGTAAACCGTTTTTTTTATTAATAACAGGGGGTTTAGGGGTGCATGGAATCACTTTGGGTCTATGTTTGGAGGGCGGGCTGCGGTATGAGTATAAAAGAGATCACACAGAATTCACAGTCGAACTGATAACATTCGAACACTTCTCGAACAGTGTTGCCTCCACCCTCGATTTGTTTCTCTTAGTCTGGTGTTGACAACGGCCTTGATCAGCCCAAACGTTCATCTAACTTCCCCATATCTCTGTGGATTTACCGCACACAAATGATCAGCGTTTGTGATCGTCAATTTCATAATATATATAATATATATATATATATGTCGTACCTAGTAGCCAGAATGCACTTGTCAGCCTACTATGCAAGGCCCGATTTGCCTAATAGGCCAAGTTTTCATGAATTAATTGTTTTTCGACTACCTAAACTACCTAACCTAACCTAACCTAACTTTTTCGGCTACCTAACCTAACCTAACCTATAAAGATAGGTTAGGTTAGGTTAGGTAGGGTTGGTTAGGTTCGGTCATATATCTATGTTAATTTTAACTCCAATGAAAAAAAATTGACCTCATACATAATGAAATGGGTAGCTTTATCTTTTCATAAGAAAAAAATTAGAGAAAATATATTAATTCATGAAATCTTGGCTTATTAGGCAAATCGGGGCTTGCATAGTAGGCCAAAAAGTGAGTTCTGGCTACTAGGTACGACATATATATATATATATATATATATATATATATATATATATATATATATATATATATATATATATATGCAATTGACGATCACTAAACACTGATCATTTGTATGCGGAAAAACCACAAAGAAATGGAGAAAGGGGGGTGAACGTTTCGGCTTTCAAGGCCTTTGTCAACACCAGACTGACTGAGGACAGGAGAGAGAAGATACAGGTCATCACCTAGACCTGACCAACCCATCCCTAGGAAAGGTTACCAGAAACAGGAAAGATCAAAGAGGCTTAAGTGGTCAGAGAATTAAGGATGAAAGATTAAGGAAAAGCCTCATGGACACAATAAATGAATATTCAATTGTAATGAGACATTGTAGCCTCAATTTAAGAGTTTTTTCTTAAACTGTTTCTTAAACTTTCTAAACACGTGATTAATATATATATATATATATATATATATATATATATATATATTATATAATTATATATATATATATATATATATATATATATCGTACCTAGTAGCCAGAACGCACTTCTAAGCCTACTATGCAAGGCTGATTTGCCTAATAAGCCAAGTTTTCATGAATTAATATATTTTCTCTAATTGTTTTCTTATGAAATGATAAACCTACCCATTTCATTATGTATGAGGTCATTTTTTTATTGGAGTTAAAATTAACGTAGTTATATGACCGAACCTAACCAACCCTACCTAACCTAAACTAACCTATCTTTATAGGTTAGTTAGTTAGGTAGTCGGAAAAGTTAGGTTAGGTTAGGTTAGGTAGGTTATGGTCGTCGAAAAACAATTAATTCATGAAAACCTGGCTTATTAGCAAATCGGGCCTTGCATAGTAGGCGAGAAGTGCGTTCTGGTACTAGGTACGACATATATATATTATATATATATATATATATATATATATATATATATGTCGTCCTAATAGCCAGAACGCACTTGTCAGCCTACTAGCAAGGCCCGATTTGCCTAATAGGCCAAGTTTTCATGAATTAATTGTTTTTCGACAACCTAACCTACCTAACCTAACCTAACCTAACTTTTTCGGCTACCTAACATAACCTAACCTATAAAGATAGGTTAGGTTAGGTTAGGTAGGGTTGGTTAGGTTCGGCCATATATCTACGTTAATTTTAACCTCCAGTGAAAAAAAATGACCTAATACATATGAAATGGGTTAGCTTAATCATTTCATAAGAAAAAAAATTGAGAAAAATATTAATTCAGAAAAACTTGGCTTATTAGGCAATCGGGCATTGCATAGTAGGCCAAAAGTGAGTTCTGGCTACTAGGTGCGACATATATATATAATATTATATATATATAATATATATATATATATATATATATATATAGATATATATATATATATATTATTAAATATGACCGAACAGTTTAAGAAAAAACTCTTAAATTGAGGCATACAATTTTTCATTACAATTGAATATTCATTTATTGTGTGTCCATGAGGCTTTTCCTTAATCTTTCATCCTTAATTCTCTGACCACTTAATCCTCTTTGACCTTTCCTGTTTCTGGTAATCCTTTCCTAGGGATGGGTTGGTCAGGTCTAGGTGATGACCTGTATCTTCTCTCTCCTGTCCTCAGTCAGTCTGGTGTTGACAAAGGCCTTGAAAAGCCGAAACGTCACCCCCTTTCTCCATTTCTTTGTGGTTTTTTCCGCATATATATATATATATATATATATATATATATATATATATATATATATATATATTATATAATATATATTATTATATGTATAAATATAAATATATATTTATGTATAAGGTGTGTAGATCACGAAATAAACACGTGATTAATATATATATATATATATATATATATATATATAGATATATATATATATATATACATATATATATATATATATATATATATATATATATATATATATATATATATATATATATATATATATATATAACCGAAAAAGTAAGATTAATAATTCTAACACGAATTTTCACAATATTTCTTATGTTTCTTTTCACTGTTGATGGTAATTGAAAAATCAGTTCTCCAAAATTCATTTTTATTCTAGTCTGATGCGACACTTGAACGCGTTTCATAATAACTTATTACATTTTCAAAGGCATTAGTTTACACACACACAACTATAACCTGCAAACACTAATTAGAGTTCTATGCTATGATTTAAACAGCTTTCATTTTTTTACCCGCATTTTGGGTGAGGTGATATGTTACAACAGTTTTAAATGAGGTGAACAAAACTTTCAACACAAGACAGAACACGAAACAATGGGTATTAATTGGGTAAATTAAAGGGAAGAATGGAAGTAACTGCAGAGGGCCTATTGGCCCATACTTCTTGATGCTTCTATATTGGAGCGGAGTCTTGAAGTGGGTAGAATATAGTTGTGCGTTAATTGGTTGTTGTTTGCTGGTGTTGACTTCTTAATGTGTAGTGCCTCGCAGATATCAAGCCGCCTGCTATCGCTGTATCTATCGATGATTTCCGTGTTTTTTGTTAAGACTTCTCTGGTGATGGTCTGGTTGTGGGAAGAGATATATGTTCCTTAATGGAGCCCTGTTGCTTATGCATCGTTAATCGCCTAGAAA
>WNGS01162647.1:4394033-4410279 GCA_020271785.1 Procambarus virginalis | reverse complement strand
CATGATTCCCCCACACCTTACTGTAGCATATAACAAATCAAAATTCTCATTCAGTAAAAGCAAGCCTTCTGCAGTCACCTTCTTTTCTGACGTCATCATCCCTAATGCGGCGCGACGCATCAACGTGCTAAATGCGGATCCCAGGAGGTTCACACATAAGTGCGAACTATTAGTTTAACTGTTTGTTAGTTTAACCCCAAGTTTGTAGTAGTGTAAACCAGGACTATGAGGTGCGATTTTGCTTTTTCCGACTGCGCTTCATAGTCCTCATGTTTTTTCGTTACCCCGGTGAGATTCAACTGCACCTCGTAGTCCTCATGTTTTTTCGTTACCCGGTGAGATTCAGCTGCACCTCATAGTCCTCATGTTTTTTCGTTTCCCCGGTGAGATTCAACTGCACCTCGTAGTCCTCATGTTTTTTCGTTTCCCCGGTGAGATTCAACTGCGCCTCATAGTCCTCATGTTTTTTCGTTACCCCGGTGAGATTCAACTGCACCTCATAGTCCTCATGTTTTTTCGTCACCCCCAGTGACCCATGCACAGGCATCGCTAATGGTCAATGACGTCACCAGCTAGCCGCTCAGCGTTCCTGCCCAGGCGCGTTCAAGGGGATTAAAAAGCCGGCCTGTGAGTCGTATGTTTTTCGTTACAACAGTGGTCCTGAAACCTAATGTAAAATACCATCAACCCTATTCTATTTTAAATTTCCTATTGACTTCCAGCTATCGTTCATTACAAAAAGGGGAAGCAACACAGAGCATGAACTATCATGTATCTCCGCGTTCTCCCCTATCAGTCATTTACATGAAAACAATCCCCTGCCAGGCGTGGTGACTTTAATGCGCTTTCAGTAGTAATCCAATATTTCTGCATAAACACATAAGTATGTTTGCACGTACATAAATATATATTCACATCTCACATTAGTTCAAAAAACACCTCCCACACCTTACTATATCTTATAACAAATCAAAATACTCATTCAGTAAAAAGCCTCTCATGTTTTGAAATAAGACCTTCTTCAGGTACCTTCTTTTCTGACGTCATCATCCCCAATGCACTGTAAGCCCCCAATGAGCTTCCAGCCAACGTGCTAATGCGGGTCCTATAGGAGGTTCACACATAAGTGTGAACTCTTAATCACTACCAATACCTTAACTGTACTCTGTAACATCATAGGCGATATTCAGCTCCAATGGCTCGTATTTTCGCTCATTGCTCATATTAACTGTTATTCATAAACCCGATCCACCAAGTTGGCCCCATGTTTTTTCGTTACCCCGGTGACCCATGCACAGGCATCGCTAATGGTCAATGACGTCACCAGCGCGCCGCTCCGCGTTCCTGCACAGGCACGTTCAAGGGGATTAAAAAGCCGGCCTGTGAGTCGTGTGTTTTGCGTTACAACAGTGGTCCTGAAACCTAATGTAAAATACCATCAACCCCAGTCTATTTTAAATTTCCTATTGACTTCCAACTATCGTCCATTGCAAAATGGGGAAGCAACACAGAGCATAAACTATCATGTATCTCCGCGTTCTCCCCTATCAATCATTTAAATGAAAACAGTTCCCTGCCAGGCGTGGTGACTTCAATGCGATTTCAGTACTAATCCAATATTGCTTCATAACACATAAATATATATGCACGTGCATAAATTTATATGTACGTACATAAATATATATGCACATCTCCCATTCGCTCAAAACATGATTCCCCCACACCTTACTGTAGCATATAACAAATCAAAATTCTCATTCAGTAAAAGCAAGCCTTCTGCAGTCACCTTCTTTTCTGACGTCATCATCCCTAATGCGGCGCGAGGCATCAACGTGCTAAATGCGGATCCCAGGAGGTTCACACATAAGTGCGAACTATTAGTTTAACTGTTTGTTAGTTTAACCCCAAGTTTGTAGTAGTGTAAACCAGGACTATGAGGTGCGATTTTGCTTTTTCCAACTGCGCTTCATAGTCCTCATGTTTTTTCGTTACCCCGGTGAGATTCAACTGCGCCTCGTAGTCCTCATGTTTTTTCGTTACCCCGGTGAGATTCAACTGCGCCTCGTATTCCTCATGTTTTTTCGTTATCCCGGTGAGATTCAACTGCGCCTCGTAGTCCTCATGTTTTTTCGTTACCCCGGTGAGATTCAACTGCACCTCATAGTCCTCATGTTTTTTTCGTTTCCCCGGTGAGATTCAACTGCGCCTCATAGTCCTCATGTTTTTTCGTTTCCCCGGTGAGATTCAACTGCGCCTCGTATTCCTCATGTTTTTTCGTTATCCCGGTGAGATTCAACTGCGCCTCGTAGTCCTCATGTTTTTTCGTTACCCCGGTGAGATTCAACTGCACCTCATAGTCCTCATGTTTTTTCGTTTCCCCGGTGAGATTCAACTGCGCCTCATCGTCCTCATGTTTTTTCTTGTAAACCAGGACTATGAGGTGCGATTTTGCTTTTTCCGACTGCGCTTCATAGTCCTCATGTTTTTCGTTACCCCGGTGAGATTCAACTGCGCCTCGTAGTCCTCATGTTTTTTCGTTACCCCGGTGAGATTCAACTGCACCTCATAGTCCTCAAGTTTTTTCGTTTCCCCGGTGAGATTCAACTGCGCCTCATAGTCCTCATGTTTTTTCGTTTCCCCGGTGAGATTCAACTGCGCCTCATAGTCCTCATGTTTTTTCATTTCCCCGGTGAGATTCAACTGCGCCTCATAGTCCTCATGTTTTTTCGTTTCCCCGGTAAGATTCAACTGCGCCTCATAGTCCTCATGTTTTTTCATTTCCCCGGTGAGATTCAACTGCGCCTCATAGTCCTCATGTTTTTTCGTTACCCCGGTGAGATTCAACTGCGCCTCGTAGTCCTCATGTTTTTTCGTTACCCCGGTGAGATTCAGCTGCACCTCATAGTCCTCATGTTTTTTCGTTTCCCCGGTGAGATTCAACTGCACCTCGTAGTCCTCATGTTTTTTCGTTTCCCCGGTGAGATTCAACTGCGCCTCATAGTCCTCATGTTTTTTCGTTACCCCGGTGAGATTCAACTGCACCTCATCGTCCTCATGTTTTTTCGTCACCCCCAGTGACCCATGCACAGGCATCGCTAATGGTCAATGACGTCACCAGCTAGCCGCTCAGCGTTCCTGCCCAGCCGCGTTCAAGGGGATTAAAAGCCGGCCTGTGAGTCGTATGTTTTTCGTTACAACAGTGGTCCTGAAACCTAATGTAAAATACCATCAACCCTATTCTATTTTAAATTTCCTATTGACTTCCAACTATCGTTCATTACAAAAAGGGGAAGCAACACAGAGCATGAACTATCATGTATCTCCGCGTTCTCCCCTATCAGTCATTTATATGAAAACAATCCCCTGCCAGGCGTGGTGCCTTTAATGCGCTTTCAGTAGTAATCCAATATTTCTGAATAAACACATAAGTATGTTTGCACGTACATAAATATATATTCACATCTCACATTAGTTCAAAAAACACCTCCCACACCTTACTATATCTTATAACAAATCAAAATACTCATTCAGTAAAAAGCCTCTCATGTTTTGAAATAAGACCTTCTTCAGGTAACTTCTTTTCTGACGTCATCATCCCCAATGCGCTGTAAGCCCCCAATGAGCTTCCAGCCAACGTGCTAATGCGGGTCCTATAGGAGGTTCACACATAAGTGTGAACTCTTAATCACTACCAATACCTTAACTGTACTCTGTAACATCATAGGCGATATTCAGCTCCAATGGCTCGTATTTTCGCTCATTGCTCATATTAACTGTTATTCATAAACCCGATCCACCAAGTTGGCCCCATGTTTTTTCGTTACCCCGGTGACCCATGCACAGGCATCGCTAATGGTCAATGACGTCACCAGCGCGCCGCTCCGCGTTCCTGCACAGGCACGTTCAAGGGGATTTAAAAGCCGGCCTGTGAGTCGTGTGTTTTGCGTTACAACAGTGGTCCTGAAACCTAATATAAAATACCATCAACCCCAGTCTATTTTAAATTTCCTATTGACTTCCAACTATCGTCCATTGCAAAATGGGGAAGCAACACAGAGCATAAACTATCATGTATCTCCGCGTTCTCCCCTATCAATCATTTATATGAAAACAGTTCCCTGCCAGGCGTGGTGACTTCAATGCGATTTCAGTACTAATCCAATATTGCTTCATAACACATAAATATACATGCACGTGCATAAATTTATATGTACGTACATAAATATATATGCACATCTCCCATTCGCTCAAAACATGATTCCCCCACACCTTACTGTAGCATATAACAAATCAAAATTCTCATTCAGTAAAAGCAAGCCTTCTGCAGTCACCTTCTTTTCTGACGTCATCATCCCTAATGCGGCGCGACGCATCAACGTGCTAAATGCGGATCCCAGGAGGTTCACACATAAGTGCGAACTATTAGTTTAACTGTTTGTTAGTTTAACCCCAGTTTGTAGTAGTGTAAACCAGGACTATGAGGTGCGATTTTGCTTTTTCCGACTGCGCTTCATAGTCCTCATGTTTTTTCGTTACCCCGGTGAGATTCAACTGCGCCTCGTAGTCCTCATGTTTTTTCGTTACCCCGGTGAGATTCAGCTGCACCTCATAGTCCTCATGTTTTTTCGTTTCCCCCGTGAGATTCAACTGCACCTCATAGTCCTCATGTTTTTTCGTTTCCCCGGTGAGATTCAACTGCGCCTCATAGTCCTCATGTTTTTTCTTTTCCCCGGTGAGATTCAACTGCACCTCATAGTCCTCATTTTTTTCGTTTCCCCGGTGAGATTCAACTGCGCCTCATAGTCCTCATGTTTTTTCTTTTCCCCGGTGAGATTCAACTGCGCCTCATAGTCCTCATGTTTTTTCGTTTCCCCGGTGAGATTCAACTGCACCTCGTAGTCCTCATGTTTTTTCGTTTCCCCGGTGAGATTCAGCTGCACCTCATAGTCCTCATGTTTTTTCGTTTCCCCGGTGAGATTCAACTGCGCCTCATAGTCCTCATGTTTTTTCGTTACCCCGGTGAGATTCAACTGCACCTCATAGTCCTCATGTTTTTTCGTCACCCCCAGTGACCCATGCACAGGCATCGCTAATGGTCAATGACGTCACCAGCTAGCCGCTCAGCGTTCCTGCCCAGGCGCGTTCAAGGGGATTAAAAAGCCGGCCTGTGAGTCGTATGTTTTTCGTTACAACAGTGGTCCTGAAACCTAATGTAAAATACCATCAACCCTATTCTATTTTAAATTTCCTATTGACTTCCAACTATCGTTCATTACAAAAAGGGGAAGCAACACAGAGCATGAACTATCATGTATCTCCGCGTTCTCCCCTATCAGTCATTTATATGAAAACAATCCCCTGCCAGGCGTGGTGACTTTAATGCGCTTTCAGTAGTAATCCAATATTTCTGCATAAACACATAAGTATGTTTGCACGTACATAAATATATATTCACATCTCACATTAGTTCAAAAAACACCTCCCACACCTTACTATATCTTATAACAAATCAAAATACTCATTCAGTAAAAAGCCTCTCATGTTTTGAAATAAGACCTTCTTCAGGTACCTTCTTTTCTGACGTCATCATCCCCAATGCACTGTAAGCCCCCAATGAGCTTCCAGCCAACGTGCTAATGCGGGTCCTATAGGAGGTTCACACATAAGTGTGAACTCTTAATCACTACCAATACCTTAACTGTACTCTGTAACATCATAGGCGATATTCAGCTCCAATGGCTCGTATTTTCGCTCATTGCTCATATTAACTGTTATTCATAAACCCGATCCACCAAGTTGGCCCCATGTTTTTTCGTTACCCCGGTGACCCATGCACAGGCATCGCTAATGGTCAATGACGTCACCAGCGCGCCGCTCCGCGTTCCTGCACAGGCACGTTCAAGGGGATTAAAAAGCCGGCCTGTGAGCCGTGTGTTTTGCGTTACAACAGTGGTCCTGAAACCTAATGTAAAATACCATCAACCCCAGTCTATTTTAAATTTCCTATTGACTTCCAACTATCGTCCATTGCAAAATGGGGAAGCAACACAGAGCATAAACTATCATGTATCTCCGCGTTCTCCCCTATCAATCATTTATATGAAAACAGTTCCCTGCCAGGCGTGGTGACTTCAATGCGATTTCAGTACTAATCCAATATTGCTTCATAACACATAAATATATATGCACGTGCATAAATTTATATGTACGTACATAAATATATATGCACATCTCCCATTCGCTCAAAACATGATTCCCCCACACCTTACTGTAGCATATAACAAATCAAAATTCTCATTCAGTAAAAGCAAGCCTTCTGCAGTCACCTTCTTTTCTGACGTCATCATCCCTAATGCGGCGCGAGGCATCAACGTGCTAAATGCGGATCCCAGGAGGTTCACACATAAGTGCGAACTATTAGTTTAACTGTTTGTTAGTTTAACCCCTAGTTTGTAGTAGTGTAAACCAGGACTATGAGGTGCGATTTTGCTTTTTCCAACTGCACTTCATAGTCCTCATGTTTTTTCGTTACCCCGGTGAGATTCAACTGCGCCTCGTAGTCCTCATGTTTTTTCGTTACCCCGGTGAGATTCAACTGCGCCTCATCGTCCTCATGTTTTTCTTGTAAACCAGGACTATGAGGTGCGATTTTGCTTTTTCCGACTGCGCTTCATAGTCCTCATGTTTTTCGTTACCCCGGTGAGATTCAACTGCGCCTCGTAGTCCTCATGTTTTTTCGTTACCCCGGTGAGATTCAACTGCGCCTCATAGTCCTCATGTTTTTTCGTTTCCCCGGTGAGATTCAACTGCGCCTCATAGTCCTCATGTTTTTTCGTTTCCCCGGTGAGATTCAACTGCGCCTCATAGTCCTCATGTTTTTTCGTTACCCCGGTGAGATTCAACTGCGCCTCGTAGTCCTCATTTTTTTCGTTACCCCGGTGAGATTCAGCTGCACCTCATAGTCCTCATGTTTTTTCGTTTCCCCCGGTGAGATTCAACTGCACCTCATAGTCCTCATGTTTTTTTCTTTCCCCGGTGAGATTCAACTGCACCTCGTAGTCCTCATGTTTTTTCGTTTCCCCGGTGAGATTCAACTGCGCCTCATAGTCCTCATGTTTTTTCGTTTCCCCGGTGAGATTCAACTGCGCCTCATAGTCCTCATGTTTTTTCGTTTCCCGGTGAGATTCAACTGCACCTCATAGTCCTCATGTTTTTTCGTCACCCCCAGTGACCCATGCACAGGCATCGCTAATGGTCAATGACGTCACCAGCTAGCCGCTCAGCGTTCCTGCCCAGGCGCGTTCAAGGGGATTAAAAAGCCGGCCTGTGAGTCGTATGTTTTTTGTTACAACAGTGGTCCTGAAACCTAATGTAAAATACCATCAACCCTATTCTATTTTAAATTTCCTATTGACTTCCAACTATCGTTCATTACAAAAAGGGGAAGCAACACAGAGCATGAACTATCATGTATCTCCGCGTTCTCCCCTATCAGTCATTTATATGAAAACAATCCCCTGCCAGGCGTGGTGACTTTAATGCGCTTTCAGTAGTAATCCAATATTTCTGCATAAACACATAAGTATGTTTGCACGTACATAAATATATATTCACATCTCACATTAGTTCAAAAAACACCTCCCACACCTTACTATATCTTATAACAAATCAAAATACTCATTCAGTAAAAAGCCTCTCATGTTTTGAAATAAGACCTTCTTCAGGTACCTTCTTTTCTGACGTCATCATCCCCAATGCACTGTAAGCCCCCAATGAGCTTCCAGCCAACGTGCTAATGCGGGTCCTATAGGAGGTTCACACATAAGTGTGAACTCTTAATCACTACCAATACCTTAACTGTACTCTGTAACATCATAGGCGATATTCAGCTCCATGGCTCGTATTTTCGCTCATTGCTCATATTAACTGTTATTCATAAACCCGATCCACCAAGTTGGCCCCATGTTTTTTCGTTACCCCGGTGACCCATGCACAGGCATCGCTAATGGTCAATGACGTCACCAGCGCGCCGCTCCGCGTTCCTGCACAGGCACGTTCAAGGGGATTAAAAAGCCGGCCTGTGAGCCGTGTGTTTTGCGTTACAACAGTGGTCCTGAAACCTAATGTAAAATACCATCAACCCCAGTCTATTTTAATTTCCTATTGACTTCCAACTATCGTCCATTGCAAAATGGGGAAGCAACACAGAGCATAAACTATCATGTATCTCCGCGTTCTCCCCTATCAATCATTTATATGAAAACAGTTCCCTGCCAGGCGTGGTGACTTCAATGCGATTTCAGTACTATCCAATATTGCTTCATAACACATAAATATATATGCACGTGCATAATTTATATGTACGTACATAAATATATATGCACATCTCCCATTCGCTCAAAACATGATTCCCCCACACCTTACTGTAGCATATACAAATCAAAATTCTCATTCAGTAAAAGCAAGCCTTCTGCAGTCACCTTCTTTTCTGACGTCATCATCCCTAATGCGGCGCGAGGCATCAACGTGCTAAATGCGGATCCCAGGAGGTTCACACACAAGGCGAACTATTAATCTGGCTTAATACCTCACCTATACTCTGTGCTTCACCATAGTCGATATTCAGCTACAATGGCTCGAATTTTCGCTCATTGCTCATATTATCTGTTATTCAGAAACCCGATCAAACCATCCTAACCTAACCTATTATATATACAAAGAATGCATTCTACAGACCAGTTGCTGTCATTGTTTAGTGACATCACAAAAAGCGATCTCAGGTATAGGGATGAGGTATTGTTGGCCATTAGCATATAAGTGTCAAGGCATCACAGCACCTGACTGGTCAACTATGTGTGACGTCACCAGATGACCAATGCGGCCTTTGACATGGAACTTGCATATGGTGTCTGTTAAATGTCATTATTATTATTATAANCTCAAAACATGATTCCCCCACACCTTACTGTAGCATATAACAAATCAAAATTCTCATTCAGTAAAAGCAAGCCTCTGCAGTCACCTTCTTTCTGACGTCATCATCCCTAATGCGGCGCGAGGCATCAACGTGCTAATGCGGATCCCAGGAGGTTCACACATAAGTGCGAACTATTAGTTTAACTGTTTGTTAGTTTAACCCCAAGTTTGTAGTAGTGTAAACCAGGACTATGAGGTGCGATTTTGCTTTTTCCAACTGCGCTTCATAGTCCTCATGTTTTTCGTTACCCCGGTGAGATTCAACTGCGCCTCGTAGTCCTCATGTTTTTTCGTTACCCGGTGAGATTCAACTGCGCCTCGTATTCCTCATGTTTTTTCGTTATCCCGGTGAGATTCAACTGCGCCTCGTAGTCCTCATGTTTTTTCGTTACCCCGGTGAGATTCAACTGCACCTCATAGTCCTCATGTTTTTTTCGTTTCCCCGGTGAGATTCAACTGCGCCTCATAGTCCTCATGTTTTTTCGTTTCCCCGGTGAGATTCAACTGCGCCTCGTATTCTCATGTTTTTTCGTTATCCCGTGAGATTCAACTGCGCCTCGTAGTCCTCATGTTTTTCGTTACCCCGGTGAGATTCAACTGCACCTCATAGTCCTCATGTTTTTTCGTTCCCCGGTGAGATTCAACTGCGCCTCATCGTCCTCATGTTTTTCTTGTAAACCAGGACTATGAGGTGCGATTTTGCTTTTCCGACTGCGCTTCATAGTCCTCATGTTTTTCGTTACCCGGTGAGATTCAACTGCGCCTCGTAGTCCTCATGTTTTTTCGTTACCCCGGTGAGATTCAACTGCCCTCATAGTCCTCAAGTTTTTTCGTTTCCCGGTGAGATTCAACTGCGCCTCATAGTCCTCATGTTTTTTCGTTTCCCCGGTGAGATTCAACTGCGCCTCATAGTCCTCATGTTTTTTCATTTCCCGGTGAGATTCAACTGCGCCTCATAGTCCTCATGTTTTTCGTTTCCCCGGTAAGATTCAACTGCGCTCATAGTCCTCATGTTTTTCATTTCCCCGGTGAGATTCAACTGCGCCTCATAGTCCTCATGTTTTTTCGTTACCCCGGTGAGATTCAACTGCGCCTCGTAGTCCTCATGTTTTTTCGTTACCCCGGTGAGATTCAGCTGCACCTCATAGTCCTCATGTTTTTTCGTTTCCCCGGTGAGATTCAACTGCACCTCGTAGTCCTCATGTTTTTTCGTTTCCCCGGTGAGATTCAACTGCGCCTCATAGTCCTCATGTTTTTCGTTACCCCGGTGAGATTCAACTGCACCTCATAGTCCTCATGTTTTTTCGTCACCCCCAGTGACCCATGCACAGGCATCGCTAATGGTCAATGACGTCACCAGCTAGCCGCTCAGCGTTCCTGCCCAGCGCGTTCAAGGGGATTAAAAGCCGGCCTGTGAGTCGTATGTTTTTCGTTACAACAGTGGTCCTGAAACCTAATGTAAAATACCATCAACCCTATTCTATTTTAAATTTCCTATTGACTTCCAACTATCGTTCATTACAAAAAGGGGAAGCAACACAGAGCATGAACTATCATGTATCTCCGCGTTCTCCCCTATCAGTCATTTATATGAAAACAATCCCCTGCCAGGCGTGGTGCCTTTAATGCGCTTTCAGTAGTAATCCAATATTTCTGAATAAACACATAAGTATGTTTGCACGTACATAAATATATATTCACATCTCACATTAGTTCAAAAAACACCTCCCACACCTTACTATATCTTATAACAAATCAAAATACTCATTCAGTAAAAAGCCTCTCATGTTTTGAAATAAGACCTTCTTCAGGTAACTTCTTTTCTGACGTCATCATCCCCAATGCGCTGTAAGCCCCCAATGAGCTTCCAGCCAACGTGCTAATGCGGGTCCTATAGGAGGTTCACACATAAGTGTGAACTCTTAATCACTACCAATACCTTAACTGTACTCTGTAACATCATAGGCGATATTCAGCTCCAATGGCTCTTATTTTCGCTCATTGCTCATATTAACTGTTATTCATAAACCCGATCCACCAAGTTGGCCCCATGTTTTTTCGTTACCCCGGTGACCCATGCACAGGCATCGCTAATGGTCAATGACGTCACCAGCGCGCCGCTCCGCGTTCCTGCACAGGCACGTTCAAGGGGATTTAAAAGCCGGCCTGTGAGTCGTGTGTTTTGCGTTACAACAGTGGTCCTGAAACCTAATATAAAATACCATCAACCCCAGTCTATTTTAAATTTCCTATTGACTTCCAACTATCGTCCATTGCAAAATGGGGAAGCAACACAGAGCATAAACTATCATGTATCTCCGCGTTCTCCCCTATCAATCATTTATATGAAAACAGTTCCCTGCCAGGCGTGGTGACTTCAATGCGATTTCAGTACTAATCCAATATTGCTTCATAACACATAAATATACATGCACGTGCATAAATTTATATGTACGTACATAAATATATATGCACATCTCCCATTCGCTCAAAACATGATTCCCCCACACCTTACTGTAGCATATAACAAATCAAAATTCTCATTCAGTAAAAGCAAGCCTTCTGCAGTCACCTTCTTTTCTGACGTCATCATCCCTAATGCGGCGCGACGCATCAACGTGCTAAATGCGGATCCCAGGAGGTTCACACATAAGTGCGAACTATTAGTTTAACTGTTTGTTAGTTTAACCCCAAGTTTGTAGTAGTGTAAACCAGGACTATGAGGTGCGATTTTGCTTTTTCCGACTGCGCTTCATAGTCCTCATGTTTTTTCGTTACCCCGGTGAGATTCAACTGCGCCTCGTAGTCCTCATGTTTTTTCGTTACCCCGGTGAGATTCAGCTGCACCTCATAGTCCTCATGTTTTTTCGTTTCCCCGGTGAGATTCAACTGCACCTCATAGTCCTCATGTTTTTTCGTTTCCCCGGTGAGATTCAACTGCGCCTCATAGTCCTCATGTTTTTTCGTTTCCCCGGTGAGATTCAACTGCACCTCGTAGTCCTCATGTTTTTTCGTTTCCCCGGTGAGATTCAACTGCGCCTCATAGTCCTCATGTTTTTTCGTTACCCCGGTGAGATTCAACTGCACCTCATAGTCCTCATGTTTTTTCGTCACCCCCAGTGACCCATGCACAGGCATCGCTAATGGTCAATGACGTCACCAGCTAGCCGCTCAGCGTTCCTGCCCAGGCGCGTTCAAGGGGATTAAAAAGCCGGCCTGTGAGTCGTATGTTTTTTGTTACAACAGTGGTCCTGAAACCTAATGTAAAATACCATCAACCCTATTCTATTTTAAATTTCCTATTGACTTCCAACTATCGTTCATTACAAAAAGGGGAAGCAACACAGAGCATGAACTATCATGTATCTCCGCGTTCTCCCCTATCAGTCATTTATATGAAAACAATCCCCTGCCAGGCGTGGTGACTTTAATGCGCTTTCAGTAGTAATCCAATATTTCTGCATAAACACATAAGTATGTTTGCACGTACATAAATATATATTCACATCTCACATTAGTTCAAAAAACACCTCCCACACCTTACTATATCTTATAACAAATCAAAATACTCATTCAGTAAAAAGCCTCTCATGTTTTGAAATAAGACCTTCTTCAGGTACCTTCTTTTCTGACGTCATCATCCCCAATGCACTGTAAGCCCCCAATGAGCTTCCAGCCAACGTGCTAATGCGGGTCCTATAGGAGGTTCACACATAAGTGTGAACTCTTAATCACTACCAATACCTTAAATGTACTCTGTAACATCATAGGCGATATTCAGCTCCAATGGCTCGTATTTTCGCTCATTGCTCATATTAACTGTTATTCATAAACCCGATCCACCAAGTTGGCCCCATGTTTTTTCGTTACCCCGGTGACCCATGCACAGGCATCGCTAATGGTCAATGACGTCACCAGCACGCCGCTCCGCGTTCCTGCACAGGCACGTTCAAGGGGATTAAAAAGCCGGCCTGTGAGTCGTGTGTTTTGCGTTACAACAGTGGTCCTGAAACCTAATGTAAAATACCATCAACCTCAGTCTATTTTAAATTTCCTATTGACTTCCAACTATCGTCCATTGCAAAATGGGGAAGCAACACAGAGCATAAACTATCATGTATCTCCGCGTTCTCCCCTATCAATCATTTATATGAAAACAGTTCCCTGCCAGGCGTGGTGACTTCAATGCGATTTCAGTACTAATCCAATATTGCTTCATAACACATAAATATATGCACGTGCATAAATTTATATGTACGTACATAAATATATATGCACATCTCCCATTCGCTCAAAACATGATTCCCCCACACCTTACTGTAGCATATAACAAATCAAAATTCTCATTCAGTAAAAGCAAGCCTTCTGCAGTCACCTTCTTTTCTGACGTCATCATCCCTAATGCGGCGCGACGCATCAACGTGCTAAATGCGGATCCCAGGAGGTTCACACATAAGTGCGAACTATTAGTTTAACTGTTTGTTAGTTTAACCCCAAGTTTGTAGTAGTGTAAACCAGGACTATGAGGTGCGATTTTGCTTTTTCCAACTGCGCTTCATAGTCCTCATGTTTTTTCGTTACCCCGGTGAGATTCAACTGCGCCTCGTAGTCCTCATGTTTTTTCGTTACCCCGGTGAGATTCAGCTGCACCTCATAGTCCTCATGTTTTTTCGTTTCCCCGGTGAGATTCAACTGCACCTCATAGTCCTCATGTTTTTTCGTTTCCCCGGTGAGATTCAACTGCGCCTCATAGTCCTCATGTTTTTTCTTTTCCCCGGTGAGATTCAACTGCACCTCATAGTCCTCATGTTTTTTCTTTTCCCCGGTGAGATTCAACTGCACCTCGTAGTCCTCATGTTTTTTCGTTTCCCCGGTGAGATTCAACTGCGCCTCATAGTCCTCATGTTTTTTCGTTACCCCGGTGAGATTCAACTGCACCTCATAGTCCTCATGTTTTTTTCGTCACCCCCAGTGACCCATGCACAGGCATCGCTAATGGTCAATGACGTCACCAGCTAGCCGCTCAGCGTTCCTGCCCAGGCGCGTTCAAGGGGATTAAAAAGCCGGCCTGTGAGTCGTATGTTTTTCGTTACAACAGTGGTCCTGAAACCTAATGTAAAATACCATCAACCCTATTCTATTTTAAATTTCCTATTGACTTCCAACTATCGTTCATTACAAAAAGGGGAAGCAACACAGAGCATGAACTATCATGTATCTCCGCGTTCTCCCCTATCAGTCATTTACATGAAAACAATCCCCTGCCAGGCGTGGTGACTTTAATGCGCTTTCAGTAGTAATCCAATATTTCTGCATAAACACATAAGTATGTTTGCACGTACATAAATATATATTCACATCTCACATTAGTTCAAAAAACACCTCCCACACCTTACTATATCTTATAACAAATCAAAATACTCATTCAGTAAAAAGCCTCTCATGTTTTGAAATAAGACCTTCTTCAGGTACCTTCTTTTCTGACGTCATCATCCCCAATGCACTGTAAGCCCCCAATGAGCTTCCAGCCAACGTGCTAATGCGGGTCCTATAGGAGGTTCACACATAAGTGTGAACTCTTAATCACTACCAATACCTTAACTGTACTCTGTAACATCATAGGCGATATTCAGCTCCAATGGCTCGTATTTTCGCTCATTGCTCATATTAACTGTTATTCATAAACCCGATCCACCAAGTTGGCCCCATGTTTTTTCGTTACCCCGGTGACCCATGCACAGGCATCGCTAATGGTCAATGACGTCACCAGCGCGCCGCTCCGCGTTCCTGCACAGGCACGTTCAAGGGATTAAAAAGCCGGCCTGTGAGTCGTGTGTTTTGCGTTACAACAGTGGTCCTGAAACCTAATGTAAAATACCATCAACCCCAGTCTATTTTAAATTTCCTATTGACTTCCAACTATCGTCCATTGCAAAATGGGAAGCAACACAGAGCATAAACTATCATGTATCTCCGCGTTCTCCCCTATCAATCATTTAAATGAAAACAGTTCCCTGCCAGGCGTGGTGACTTCAATGCGATTTCAGTACTAATCCAATATTGCTTCATACACATAAATATATGCACGTGCATAAATTTATATGTACGTACATAAATATATATGCACATCTCCCATTCGCTCAAAACATGATTCCCCCACACCTTACTGTAGCATATAACAAATCAAAATTCTCATTCAGTAAAAGCAAGCCTTCTGCAGTCACCTTCTTTTCTGACGTCATCATCCCTAATGCGGCGCGAGGCATCAACGTGCTAATGCGGATCCCAGGAGGTTCACACATAAGTGCGAACTATTAGTTTAACTGTTTGTCAGTTTAACCCCAAGTTTGTAGTAGTGTAAACCAGGACTATGAGGTGCGATTTTGCTTTTTCCAACTGCGCTTCATAGTCCTCATGTTTTTTCGTTACCCCGGTGAGATTCAACTGCGCCTCGTAGTCCTCATGTTTTTTCGTTACCCCGGTGAGATTCAACTGCACCTCATAGTCCTCATGTTTTTTTCGTTTCCCCGTGAGATTCAACTGCTCCTCATAGTCCTCATGTTTTTTCGTTTCCCCGGTGAGATTCAACTGCGCCTCGTATTCCTCATGTTTTTTCGTTATCCCGGTGAGATTTAACTGCGCCTCGTAGTCCTCATGTTTTTTCGTTTCCCCGGTGAGATTCAACTGCACCTCATAGTCCTCAGTTTTTTCGTTTCCCCGGTGAGATTCACTGCGCCTCATAGTCCTCATGTTTTTTCGTTTCCCCGGTGAGATCAACTGCGCCTCATAGTCCTCATGTTTTTTCATTTCCCGGTGAGATTCAACTGCGCCTCATAGTCCTCATGTTTTCGTTTCCCCGGTGAGATTCAACTGCGCCTCATAGTCCTCATGTTTTTTCGTTACCCGGTGAGATTCAACTGCGCCTCGTAGTCCTCATGTTTTTCGTTACCCCGGTGAGATTCAGCTGCACCTCATAGTCCTCATGTTTTTTCGTTTCCCCGGTGAGATTCAACTGCACCTCATAGTCCTCATGTTTTTTCTTTTCCCCGGTGAGATTCACTGCACCTCGTAGTCCTCATGTTTTTTCGTTTCCCCGGTGAGATTCAACTGCGCCTCATAGTCCTCATGTTTTTTCGTTACCCCGGTGAGATTCAACTGCACCTCATAGTCCTCATGTTTTTCGTCACCCCCAGTGACCCATGCACAGGCATCGCTAATGGTCAATGACGTCACCAGCTAGCCGCTCAGCGTTCCTGCCCAGGCGCGTTCA
>WNGS01162647.1:4366059-4392867 GCA_020271785.1 Procambarus virginalis | reverse complement strand
TTCTATTTTAAATTTCCTATTGACTTCCAACTATCGTTCATTACAAAAAGGGGAAGCAACACAGAGCATGAACTATCATGTATCTCCGCGTTCTCCCCTATCAGTCCTTTATATGAAAACAATCCCCTGCCAGGCGTGGGTGACTTTAATGCGCTTTCAGTAGTAATCCAATATTTCTGAATAAACACATAAGTATGTTTGCACGTACATAAATATATATTCACATCTCACATTAGTTCAAAAACACCTCCCACACCTTACTATATCTTATAACAAATCAAAATACTCATTCAGTAAAAAGCCTCATGTTTTGAAATAAGACCTTCTTCAGGTACCCTCTTTTCTGACGTCATCATCCCCAATGCGCTGTAAGCCCCAATGAGCTTCCAGCCACGTGCTAATGCGGGTCCTATAGGAGGTTCACACATAAGTGTGAACTCTTAATCACTACCAATACCTTAACTGTACTCTGTAACATCATAGGCGATATCAGCTCCAATGGCTCTTATTTTCGCTCATTGCTCATATTACTGTTATTCATAACCCGATCCACCAAGTTGGCCCCATGTTTTTTCGTTACCCCGTGACCCATGCACAGGCATCGCTAATGGTCAATGACGTCACCAGCGCGCCGCTCCGCGTTCCTGCACAGGCACGTTCAAGGGATTTAAAAGCCGGCCTGTGAGTCGTGTGTTTTGCGTTACAACAGTGGTCCTGAAACCTAATATAAAATACCATCAACCCAGTCATTTTAAATTTCCTATTGACTTCCAACTATCGTCCATTGCAAAATGGGGAAGCAACACAGAGCATAAACTATCATGTATCTCCGCGTTCTCCCCTATCAATCATTTATATGAAAACAGTTCCCTGTCAGGCGTGGTGACTTCAATGCGATTTCAGTACTAATCCAATATTGCTTCATAACACATAAATATACATGCACGTGCATAAATTTATATGTACGTACATAAATATATATGCACATCTCCCATTCGCTCAAAACATGATTCCCCCCCACACCTTACTGTAGCATATAACAAATCAAAATTCTCATTCAGTAAAAGCAAGCCTTCTGCAGTCACCTTCTTTTCTGACGTCATCATCCCTAATGCGGCGCGACGCATCAACGTGCTAAGCGGATCCAGGAGGTTCACACATAAGTGCGAACTATTAGTTTAACTGTTTGTTAGTTTAACCCCCAAGTTTGTAGTAGTGTAAACCAGGACTATGAGGTGCGATTTTGCTTTTTCCGACTGCTGCTTCATAGTCCTCATGTTTTTTCGTTACCCCGGTGAGATTCAACTGCCCTCGTAGTCCTCATGTTTTTTCGTTACCCCCGGTGAGATTCAGCTGCACCTCATAGTCCTCATGTTTTTTCGTTTCCCCGGTGAGATTCAACTGCGCTCATAGTCCTCATGTTTTTTCGTTTCCCGGTGAGATTCAACTGCACCTCGTAGTCCTCATGTTTTTTCGTTTCCCCGGTGAGATTCAACTGCGCCTCATAGTCCTCATGTTTTTTCGTCACCCCAGTGACCCATGCACAGGCATCGCTAATGGTCAATGACGTCACCAGCTAGCCGCTCAGCGTTCCTGCCCAGGCGCGTTCAAGGGGATTAAAAAGCCGGCCTGTGAGTCGTATTTTTTTGTTACAACAGTGTCCTGAAACCTAATGTAAAATACCATCAACCCTATTCTATTTTAAATTTCCTATTGACTTCCAACTATCGTTCATTACAAAAAGGGGAAGCAACACAGAGCATGAACTATCATGTATCTCCGCGTTCTCCCCTATCAGTCATTTATATGAAAACAATCCCCTGCCAGGCGTGGTGACTTTAATGCGCTTTCAGTAGTAATCCAATATTTCTGCATAAACACATAAGTATGTTTGCACGTACATAAATATATATTCACATCTCACATTAGTTCAAAAAACACCTCCCACACCTTACTATATCTTATAACAAATCAAAATACTCATTCAGTAAAAAGCCTCTCATGTTTTGAAATAAGACCTTCTTCAGGTACCTTCTTTTCTGACGTCATCATCCCCAATGCACTGTAAGCCCCCATGAGCTTCCAGCCAACGTGCTAATGCGGGTCCTATAGGAGGTTCACACATAAGTGTGAACTCTTAATCACTACCAATACCTTAACTGTACTCTGTAACATCATAGGCGATATTCAGCTCCAATGGCTCGTATTTTCGCTCATTGCTCATATTAACTGTTATTCATAAACCCGATCCACCAAGTTGGCCCCATGTTTTTTCGTTACCCCGGTGACCCATGCACATGCATGATCGCTAATGGTCAATGACGTCACCAGCGCGCCGCTCCGCGTTCCTGCACAGGCACGTTCAAGGGATTAAAAAGCCGGCCTGTGAGTCGTGTGTTTTGCGTTACAACAGTGGTCCTGAAACCTAATGTAAATACCATCAACCTCAGTCTATTTTAAATTTCTATTGACTTCCAACTATCGTCCATTGCAAAATGGGAAGCAACACAGAGCATAAACTATCATGTATCTCCGCGTTCTCCCCTATCAATCATTTATATGAAAACAGTTCCCTGCCAGGCGTGGTGACTTCAATGCGATTTCAGTACTAATCCAATATTGCTTCATAACACATAAATATATATGCACGTGCATAATTTATATGTACGTACATAAATATATATGCACATCTCCCATTCGCTCAAAACATGATTCCCCCACACCTTACTGTAGCATATAACAAATCAAAATTCTCATTCAGTAAAAGCAAGCCTTCTGCAGTCACCTTCTTTTCTGACGTCATCATCCCTAATGCGGCGCGACGCATCAACGTGCTAAATGCGGATCCCAGGAGGTTCACACATAAGTGCGAACTATTAGTTTAACTGTTTGTTAGTTTAACCCCAAGTTTGTAGTAGTGTAAACAAGACTATGAGGTGCGATTTTGCTTTTTCCGACTGCGCTTCATAGTCCTCATGTTTTTTTCGTTACCCCGGTGAGATTCAACTGCACCTCGTAGTCCTCATGTTTTTCGTTACCCCCCCGGTGAGATTCAGCTGCACCTCATAGTCCTCATGTTTTTTCGTTTCCCCGGTGAGATTCAACTGCACCTCATAGTCCTCATGTTTTTTTCGTTCCTTCCTCCCCGGTGAGATTCAACTGCGCCTCATAGTCCTCATGTTTTTTCGTTTCCCTCCCCGGTGAGATTCAACTGCACCTCATAGTCCTCATGTTTTTTCGTCACCCCCAGTGACCCATGCACAGGCATCGCTAATGGTCAATGACGTCACCAGCTAGCCGCTCAGCGTTCCTGCCCAGGCGCGTTCAAGGGGATTAAAAAGCCGGCCTGTGAGTCGTATGTTTTTCGTTACAACAGTGGTCCTGAAACCTAATGTAAAATACCATCAACCCTATTCTATTTTAAATTTCCTATTGACTTCCAACTATCGTTCATTACAAAAAGGGGAAGCAACACAGAGCATGAACTATCATGTATCTCCGCGTTCTCCCCTATCAGTCATTTACATGAAAACAATCCCCTGCCAGGCGTGGTGACTTTAATGCGCTTTCAGTAGTAATCCAATATTTCTGCATAAACACATAAGTATGTTTGCACGTACATAAATATATATTCACATCTCACATTAGTTCAAAAACACCTCCCACACCTTACTATATCTTATAACAAATCAAAATACTCATTCAGTAAAAAGCCTCTCATGTTTTGAAATAAGACCTTCTTCAGGTACCTTCTTTTCTGACGTCATCATCCCCAATGCACTGTAAGCCCCAATGAGCTTCCAGCCAACGTGCTAATGCGGGTCCTATAGGAGGTTCACACATAAGTGTGAACTCTTAATCACTACCAATACCTTAACTGTACTCTGTAACATCATAGGCGATATTCAGCTCCAATGGCTCGTATTTTCGCTCATTGCTCATATTAACTGTTATTCATAAACCCGATCCACCAAGTTGGCCCCATGTTTTTTCGTTACCCCGGTGACCCATGCACAGGCATCGCTAATGGTCAATGACGTCACCAGCGCGCCGCTCCGCGTTCCTGCACAGGCACGTTCAAGGGGATTAAAAAGCCGGCCTGTGAGTCGTGTGTTTTGCGTTACAACAGTGGTCCTGAAACCTAATGTAAAATACCATCAACCCCAGTCTATTTTAAATTCCTATTGACTTCCAACTATCGTCCATTGCAAAATGGGGAAGCAACACAGAGCATAAACTATCATGTATCTCCGCGTTCTCCCCTATCAATCATTTAAATGAAAACAGTTCCCTGCCAGGCGTGGTGACTTCAATGCGATTTCAGTACTAATCCAATATTGCTTCATAACACATAAATATATATGCACGTGCATAAATTTATATGTACGTACATAAATATATATGCACATCTCCCATTCGCTCAAAACATGATTCCCCCACACCTTACTGTAGCATATAACAAATCAAATTCTCATTCAGTAAAAGCAAGCCTTCTGCAGTCACCTTCTTTTCTGACGTCATCATCCCTAATGCGGCGCGAGGCATCAACGTGCTAAATGCGGATCCCAGGAGGTTCACACATAAGTGCGAACTATTAGTTTAACTGTTTGTTAGTTTAACCCCAAGTTTGTAGTAGTGTAAACCAGGACTATGAGGTGCGATTTTGCTTTTTCCAACTGCGCTTCATAGTCCTCATGTTTTTTCGTTACCCCGGTGAGATTCAACTGCGCCTCGTAGTCCTCATGTTTTTTCGTTACCCCGGTGAGATTCAACTGCGCCTCATATTCCTCATGTTTTTTCGTTATCCCGGTGAGATTCAACTGCGCCTCGTAGTCCTCATGTTTTTTTCGTTACCCCGGTGAGATTCAACTGCACCTCATAGTCCTCATGTTTTTTCGTTTCCCCCGGTGAGATTCAACTGCGCCTCATAGTCCTCATGTTTTTTCGTTTCCCCCGTGAGATTCAACTGCGCCTCGTATTCCTCATGTTTTTTCGTTATCCCGGTGAGATTCAACTGCGCCTCGTAGTCCTCATGTTTTTTCGTTACCCCGGTGAGATTCAACTGCACCTCATAGTCCTCATGTTTTTTTCGTTCCCCGGTGAGATTCAACTGCGCCTCATCGTCCTCATGTTTTTCTCGTGTAAACCAGGACTATGAGGTGCGATTTTGCTTTTTTTTTTCCCCGACTGCGCTTCATAGTCTCATGTTTTTTTCGTTACCCCGGTGAGATTCAACTGCGCCTCGTAGTCCTCATGTTTTTTCGTTACCCCGGTGAGATTCAACTGCACCTCATAGTCCTCAAGTTTTTTTCGTTCCCCGGTGAGATTCAACTGCGCCTCATAGTCCTCATGTTTTTCGTTTCCCCGGTGAGATTCAACTGCGCCTCATAGTCCTCATGTTTTTTCATTTCCCCGGTGAGATTCAACTGCGCCTCATAGTCCTCATGTTTTTTCGTTTCCCCGGTAAGATTCAACTGCGCCTCATAGTCCTCATGTTTTTTTCATTTCCCCGGTGAGATTCACTGCGCCTCATAGTCCTCATGTTTTTTCGTTACCCCGGTGAGATTCAACTGCGCCTCGTAGTCCTCATGTTTTTTCGTTACCCCGGTGAGATATCAGCTGCACCTCATAGTCCTCATGTTTTTTCGTTTCCCCGGTGAGATTCAACTAGCACCTCGTAGTCCTCATGTTTTTTCGTTTCCCCGGTGAGATTCAACTGCGCCTCATAGTCCTCATGTTTTTTCGTTACCACGGTTGAGATTCAACTGCACCTCATCGTCCTCATGTTTTTTCGTCACCCCCAGTGACCCATGGCACAGGCATCGCTAATGGTCAATGACGTCACCAGCTAGCCGCTCAGCGTTCCTGCCCAGCCGCGTTCAAGGGGATTAAAAGCCGGCCNCAATACACTCCTCTAGGACACCTCACAATAACAATACACTCCTCTAGGACACCCCACAATAACAATACACTCCTCTAGGACACCCCACAATAACAATACACTCCTCTAGAGCACCCCACAATAACAATACACTCCACTAGGACACCCCACAGATACAATATACTCCAATAGGACACCCCACAAAAACAATATACTCCACTAGGACACCCCACAATAACAATACACTCCTCTAGGACACCCCACAATAACAATATACTCCACTAGGACACCCCACAATAACAATACACTCCACTAGGACACCCCACAATAACAATATACTCCACTAGGACACCCCACAATAACAATATACTCCACTAGGACACCCCACAATAACAATACACTCCTCTAGGACACCCCACAATAACAATACACTCCTCTAGGACACCCCACAATAACAATATACTCCTCTAGGACACCCCACAATAACAATATACTCACTAGGACACCCCACAATAACAATATACTCCACTAGGACACCCCACAATAACAATACACTCACTTGGACACCCCACAATAACAATATACTCCTCTAGGACACCCCACAATAACAATATACTCCACTAGGACACCCCACAATAACAATATACTCCACTAGGACACCCCACAATAACAATATACTCACTAGGACACCCCACAATAACAATACACTCACTAGGACACCCCACAATAACAATATACTCCACTAGGACACCCCACAATAACAATATACTCCACTAGGACACCCCACAATAACAATATACTCCACTAGGACACCCCACAATAACAATATACTCACTAGGACACCCCACAATAACAATATACTCACTAGGACACCCCACAATAACAATATACTCACTAGGACACCCCACAATAACAATACACTCCACTAGGACACCCCACAAAGACAATACACTGCACTAGGACACCCCACAGAGACAATACACTGCACTAGGACACCCCACAGAGAAAATATAATCAGGGGAACAGTTCAGTAATTGGTAAGTCAATGTTTTTAAATCAAATTTTGTAATTATAATTTTCCTAGATTTTGTTAATCACGAATGATACAAAAATTCTAAATAGTTATTTACTATTAATATTTAAACTGCTTATTTAAAACTTAAAAAGGGGGAGGGGGCAGGAAATTACCCTATCTAGTTGTTAAATGTCTGTTTCATAACTGGTGTCAAAATAAATATCCTTTATGAACTACTTCAAGAATGTCCTTCGAATATACACAGATTTGCAAAGTAGTAATATTTGTCATTGTATTTCGTTCACCTGGTCAATAGGAGCCTCGTACCGGGCGACAATCCATAAGTTAACGTGTAGTTCTCTAACCACTTGAGTTATATCGACAATAACTTGAGCATAGAGGTAGAGTTTAGTAATTTATTATGCACCCCATACACATCCCGTGTGTGTGTGTGTGGGGGGGAGGTGGAGATAGTTACAGAGGCAGGTAATTCAGGAGCTGAACCCCATAGTTCCACCAGATAAGCAAGTAACAATTTTAAGTCCACTACCGGCTCACTATAGCCCGTGCTACTTGCAACTTTTTGTTCCGAGTAGCGAATCTTAAACAACATAGTTACACAATTTTCTCTGTTTTTGCACAGAAATACACGTACCTATATACATAGACTTTCATATCACAAGTAGTTCAAGAAGTGGCGCGCAACAGTCTCTATACAAGGTAATTTACATCTAAGGAGATTCAGTGACACAGTTACTAATGCTGCTCAACACCCACCCGACTGGACGGCAGGTAATCCACGCACCAGTCATTTATATAAAAGGGGCATGGACCACTTAATCCCACTGTGCTCATGTGGCATCCAGTTACTAGTTTCAGCCCCGGTCCTGTGCCAAGCAAGTCCACTACGAGCTCACCAAATCCCATACTACTTGCAACTTTTGATTCCCAGTAACTGAATCTGAAACAACAACAACGTGGCATCCAAGAGAGGCATAAAATCATAATTGGACACAATTTCTATGTTTTTGAGATCCTCCCTTATTATGGATGTTTATAGCTGAGTGGTTAGAACTGCGGGTTGCCGTTCTGGTGGTCGACGGTTCGACGCTCCTACTGCCCAGGTGAATGGAGTATGAGCCACGTTTATTGTGGTTAATCAAAATTGTATTATATATTTATCGTCCTTTTTTGTAGTAATTTTCCAGAAAACTTTGGTTAATGTAAACTGGAACTAGTTATCAAAGGATGTATACAAACTCACTTCTACATTCTTACTATAAACTAAAATTAATTTACTGACAATTGGTCTTCAAGTTTATTAATCTATAACGAGATATGTATTTTAATTTAATCAACATAGTTTGTATTATATTAATATGTATATTAATTATCAATAATCTGTGGGACTAAAATTTTCGCAGATCGTCAAAGCGCTGGACTGTCTATAGTCAATAGTGTCTTGAAGTCAGCATTATCTTGTAGTCAATAGTAACCAAGTTAATATCTTGTGGTTAGCAGTATTTTACAGTATGTCGTACCTTGATGTCAGCAGTGTTTTGCGGTAAGTAGTACCTTGATGTCAGCAGTGTTTTGCAGTAAGTAGTACCTTGATGTCAGCAGTGTTTTGCGGTAAGTAGTACCTTGATGTCAGCAGTGTTTTGCAGTAAGTAGTACCTTGATGTCAGCAGTATTTTGCGGTAAGTAGTACCTTGATGTCAGCAGTGTTTTGCAGTAAGTAGTACTTGATGTCAGCAGTGTTTTGCGGTAAGTAGTACCTTGATGTCAGCAGTGTTTTGCGGTAAGTAGTACCTTGATGTCAGCAGTGTTTTGCAGTAAGTAGTACCTTGATGTCAGCAGTGTTTTGCAGTAAGTAGTACCTTGATGTCAGCAGTGTTTTGCAGTAAGTAGTACCTTGATGTCAGCAGTGTTTTGCAGTAAGTAGTACCTTGATGTCAGCAGTGTTTTGCAGTAAGTAGTACCTTGATGTCAGCAGTGTTTTGCAGTAAGTAGTACCTTGATGTCAGCAGTGTTTTGCAGTAAGTAGTACCTTGATGTCAGCAGTGTTTTGCAGTAAGTAGTACCTTGATGTCAGCAGTGTTTTGCAGTAAGTAGTACCTTGATGTCAGCAGTGTTTTGCAGTAAGTAGTACCTTGATGTCAGCAGTGTTTTGCAGTAAGTAGTACCTTGATGTCAGCAGTGTTTTGCGGTAAGTAGTACCTTGAAGTCAGCAGTATTTTGCAGTAAGTAGTACCTTGATGTCAGCAGTGTTTTGCGGTAAGTAGTACCTTGATGTCAGCAGTGTTTTGCAGTAAGTAGTACCTTGATGTCAGCAGTGTTTTGCAGTAAGTAGTACCTTGATGTCAGCAGTGTTTTGCAGTAAGTAGTACCTTGATGTCAGCAGTGTTTTGCAGTAAGTAGTACCTTGATGTCAGCAGTATTTTGCAGTAAGTAGTACCTTGATGTCAGCAGTATTTTGCAGTAAGTAGTACCTTGATGTCAGCAGTGTTTTGCAGTAAGTAAACCCTGAAGTCAGCAGTATTTTGCAGTAAGTAGTACCCTGAAGTCAGCAGTATTTTGCAGTAAGTAAACCCTGAAGTCAGCAGTATTTTGCAAGTAAGTACCTTGAAGTCAGCAATTTTTGCAATAAGTAACACCCTGAAGTCAGCAATATTTTGCAGTAACACCCTGATGTCAGCAGTATTTTGCAAATAGTACCTTGAAGTCAGCAGTATTTTGCGGTAAGTAACACCTTGAAGTCAGCAGTATTTTGCGGTAAGTAACACCCTGAAGTCAGCAGTATTTTGCAGTAAGTAACACTTGAAGTCAGCAGTATTTTGCGGTAAGTAACATCCTGAAGTCAGCAGTATTTTGCGGTAAGTAACACCCTGAAGTCAGCAGTATTTCGCAATAAGTACCTTGAAGTCAGCAGTATTTGGGGGTAGGTACTACCCTGAAGTCAGCAGTATATTTATTGTCAGAAGTACTAGCAGTCTCAATGCCACATCAGAGATTACAGAGGTTTATCCATTCACGGTGTATATACACAGTTTATTTTAGTCCTGGACTATGTTCAGTATACTTGTTGGTTGGTCAGTAAGCACTTATGTGACTTTAACCCTTCAGTGGTTGATAAGCTTTAGTTTAGCACCGGAATCAAACAGCAACTTAGTCCCTTACAGGCAGCAGTCCCTTACAGTCAGCAGTCCCTTACAGTCAGCTTCTCACAGACCACCAGCGCCGACTTTTTAATTACCTATCAGTAAATGGCATGAACTCTGAAATAATTTAGTGCTACGTCTGGGAAGTCTCTGAATACATCAATGATGGAAATTTGTCCTTGCCTGAGTTTCATATTTAATCGTGTGAAAGATGCCCAGCAAGATTAAAAATGAAAATATTCGCATCAGGAGAGATAGTAGCGAGCCGCTATATGTGATTTGTATGTTTTGAATTCTAGAGAACACAGAGCGTTCTGCAGGATACTCTCGCATGGGGACAGACCTACGACTACCTTGCTAAAGTCTCCTCAACACAAGTGCACAGCCTTAAGACCTTGAAAGCCACATGCCAGAGATTAGAATATAGCAATATGTATACTAATGAGGGAACATTCCACTATTACGAGCTGTTAAGTGTTCATCTGGACACTGGGTGTTGCTGAGATCAACTGAAAGTCCTTTAAAGGCAACTTTTGTACCTAGTATTGTTAGTAAGCACTAAAGTATATCAAGAGTCAATGATGAATTCCTAAACAGGGCTACCAGAGACTAGTAAAGAGGTGCTAATATCTAGTTAAAGGTTATTAAAGGGATATTCAGGGGATAGAAAAGACTGAAAAAGAGCTATCAAGGACGTACTGATGCTTGTCCAACCAAGAATGATTACTAAGAACTCCTGTAAAATCCTCTTCTAAATATTGAGATTTGCTAACCAGCCCAATCACAGCTAGAGAAGCTTCGAACTCCAAGTAGATGTTATGGAGAGTCACAAAATGATCCCTGAAACCTAGTTGAGGTCCTGAAGGTCCACAAAGGGGCCACTTAAGGGGCCCAGAACTTACCCTCGCTGTCCTTGGTGTCGGGTCGGCCTTTGCCTCCGCCTCCTCCCTTCTGCAGGTGCTTCTTGAGCTTCGGGTCGGTGAGAAGGTCGGGGTCACGGAAATAGTCGTCCGGAGTGTTACCAGACTGTGGTAGCAAGATAAAGAAGGTCAGAAAGGGAAAAACAATTTATATGAAATTTAAAAAGGTCATTTGGGTATAGGAGAGGGCAGCAGGCAGGAATAAAGGTCAATGGAAGCCAGTAGCAGGAGAAGAAAAATTTGTGTAGGCACAGAGAAAGGTCAGCATACGAAAGTTACATCTGAGTGTATTGGTTAAGATCCAATACCCCAATAACCAATTGGAATTGGTTAAGATCATTGCTCATGGAAAATCTTTAAGTAGACAAGATCTCTCTCTCCACATATTATCTTCAGGAGAAACAGTCGCAACAGCATGGAACACACACACACACGTAGCTTGCGTACCTCTGTTAAATTTCTTATTTTAACTACAATTTTTATGCACAAAAGGGAGGCCCTTCTCACCTTGTCTGGCTTGGAGTCGTCACCCCCAGCCTTGAGGAGAGTCTGGTAGTGGTGGCCATCGTCGTCTAGGTTGGCGGCGTAGTGTAAGGGCGTGCGACCGGCCGAATCCTCGTCGTCGATCAGCTCTGGGTGCTTGCTGGTCAGGTACTGTGTCAGGTCTGTTAGGATACGGGGTAGGCAGTTTGTTATGTTCTCAAATGTTAGACGCGTATTGGTCAATATTAGATGGTTTATGTGTGTGTCACGTAATTATCCTTCATAGGCAGGTAACCTGCCATATTCCATCCAGATATCTATGCTATGGTGAAGACTTTTCAAGAACTCTTTATTACTGAAGTAACACAAGCGTGTGAGATTCCTACTTCCGGTCAACCAGCCTCCGCACCTGGCAACGAGGAGCATGAAACCCATACACAACAGGCCGGCATCCCCGTTGACAAAATCATAATGTCATTCTCAGACATCTTGGAAAATCATCTACATACCGGTGTCCAGGTGTTTCACAGTGCTTCACTCTAGACCAGGGGTCTCCAAACTATGGCCCGCGGGCCACATCCGGCCCGCCACATAATTTCATCCGGCCCGCCAAACAAATCCCTGTGTGGTGGCCTTGAAAAAATAATTATCGTACGAATGGCATCGCAGAATTATTCAAAGCTGGGGCTGCTGACTGGTGGCGCTCAGCCCGAGTCAGTTTTCCTCTCTCTCGATAGTGTGACGCACAGATACTAGTACTGGTAGGTATGTGTTGTGCATTACAACCAATCAGTTGTGTATAACTGTATATTGTGGGGATGGAGGGCGAGTGGGGCTTCGCTGCTTCTGTTTCAGGGAGCACAAACACTTTGGAAAATGTTTGTGTGAACAAACATTTTCCAAAATGAAGTATGTGAAATCTAACTATCGAGCAAATTTGTCTGATGATCACTTGAAATCAATTCTTACAATTGGCTCATCTAATCTGGAACCTGATTTTAATGAAATTTTGAAGTCAAAACGACAGTATCATTCGTCACACTAATTTGGTTGCATAAAACTAAAGGCAGGAATCTATTTAGTTTACCCTAATTTTTTCCAAAAAGATATGTTTTAAGTTTTCCATGTTTATACTTTAATATTTGAGGAAATTAAATTACTGGCACTGATTTGTTTTTTTTTTGTTTTTTTCATTTTTTATTCCTTCGACCCGCATAAATATGGGAAATATATAATGTGGCCCTTACATTGAAAAGTTTGGAGACCCCTGCTCTAGAAGGTCAGCCCCACTCCCATCCTGGTGTTTTATACCGGGAAGAGACGGAAGGCTTTTTTCAGTGATGTGAACTGGCGATCAGAGCACTACCCAGTTAGAAAGTGTTTTTCCATCGACACTGCAACTGAGGGACTGTCAGCTGAACGACTTAGGCTCTGCCTTCGCTCCTGGTGCTAGCCAAAGAGCACCATGCTCCACCATGGACGTCGTCATGGATTAAAAGGGACCTCAGATTCCATTCAGCAGTGAAGTAGTACTCCAAGGCCTGTTCAATCCAACAATAATCATGGCATTGGAGATCAGAACACCTGATCCTCGTACCACGCTCGTATTGCAGAAAGACCGATTGTTGATGCATCAACAGCATCAACCTTCAAAACCAGTCACTGTCTCAGCAAACTTCATCCAGCAGGATGGAACCCCGAGACCCATCCTGAAGATCACTCTCAAGTCTCCAGCAGAGGCCACCCTCACAGCCGACAATTGTCTCAGATGTTTTGGTGGGGCCTGCATACCCCAACAGATCTCCAGGGAACGATACTGTCACTTAAACCAATGCTTTTAGATGTTACCAATACACTCATTACACCCAGAAATGCATTAGCCAGGAGCAGAGATGCAGCATCAGTGCAGGAAACCACCACTACAAGAACTGCCAAGCCGAGTACCAATGCTATCTCCTATACAGAGATGCCCACACCACCGTCTCACTGAAATGCCCTGCTATTAGAGCTGAAATACAGAGCATGACCGAAGCCAGACAAGCCAACGCCCTTCAAGATCGACCAAGGTATTCAATATCCAGGCAGAAGCCTTCCCAGACCTCCCTACTAGTGGCACTACCACACAACACGGCAACTACTGGTGGAGCAACTCCCGCAGTAGCAGCCAACCACAGACCCAGGGGTCGCCACTCACCCAGCCCAGCCACCACCAACAACAGGACGATTCCTGCTCTCAAAATTTTGCAGGCCATATGGCTAGATCAGACATCAGGAAGTAATACACAGTATTTTTTTTCTATCACAAACGTGGTACTAAATGAACCATATGCCGAGAACAACCTACCCACCTATAAGATCTCTGAGGCCATTTTCACAGGACACATACAAAAAACTGATCCAAGCAAAACGTCGTCGGTCTCTACCAACGGACTCGGCAACACCAGAGTCAAAACGCCTGTCCCAGAGCCATTAGCAAACTCCACAACAGATCCAGACCAGAGAACCTTCTCCACTGCTCTAGAGGAGGAAGCTACACTCACCCGACGATGTAGAGGACTCCAACATCACCAACAATGCAACACACACACCAAACGCTCCCTTCTCCACTAACACCAGAAGTTGCACTCGGTCACGGCCGTGCAAAACTTGCTAGAACACCAAAGAATACGGCGCTTCATCTCCACTGCCCTAAGGGACCTGTGTAACCTGGCACAACAAGAAGACTCCGACCCTAGCCCAGGCTCCAACCACTCGGAAATCTCCGAGTGACGATTTCATACATCAACACATTCGACGGCCCAAACCCCGACCAGCAGTGGAGGGTTGCGACGAGACATCAACGAGCCAAGAACGCCAAAATAACGAAGAAAAAGTAGCCACCATCCACAAGATACATTGCCCATTTTTATTTATTCTTTTTGATCTCCATGCCCGCGACCGTGAAGACTGACGCAAAAGACAAGACTTCAGCACCACCCAAGAAAGAAGACTCAAGCTTCATCGAAGGAAGAAGATTGCACCACACAAGAGGACAGTCCTCGCCCCGTGGCCCTTCCCTCGCTTCTATTCCCACCCGGTCCGGTTAATGAGAGCCTCAGGTTATGCCATACAGCTGGATTTAGCCCGGGCTCTGTCTCTCCAACTTCGACATTTCGTTTCACCGGCTATTCTTCAGCTATAGCCACTTCTCCGCTCACCCGATGGGTATCTTGTCCTATATTTGATTGATGATCGCACATTCACTCTTTTCAGGTGCTCCCGGCTGTAAACATTTCTCGCTGTCAATGACTTGCCACGGCATATCAGGATGTGGGGTTTTGGTAAAGTATTGTAGCCTTTTGATTGTTTTTAAATTGTCTCAGTCTCTCTCTGAGTCTAAAAGAATTAATTTTCATTGATATTTTATGTTTCTTATTATACCGTGAACCGCCAAGTTGTACATCAAGTGTTAAAATCATTTACTCTTTTAATTAATTTGTATTTTACTTGAGTGTTTTTCCGATACTTTAATTTTAGCCCATCATACTCACACTATAAAAGACAATTTTGTGTTTCTCTCCTCTTCTCTCAAACAGCCAAACATCCTCTCCTATATACACCCACCAATAACTTTGACCCCTAAATCACCCGAACTTTGATCCTTAAACGACCTAACTAACAAGCTTGCACCCTGACCTGTGTGGCCATTAAGGACGGCCTTATGAAGGATGTTAGTGCGGTTGGCGTCTTTGGTGAAGACCTTGTGCTTGGTGTCGAGTAGAGCCTTGACCTTCCTCGTGTCCCCATCCTCTGCAGCCCCGTGAAGCTCCTCGATCGTGTCCTGCAGGGTAGATGGGATGGTAGAGTTGCACGACAGCATTCACACTAATTCACAACAAGTGTTGCAAGATTGCAAAATGGTTAAAAATGCGTTGTGTTTACATCGCTAGGTTGCCAGGTATGATGTTGTGGATGGATATGATGTAATGGGTGGATATGATGTTATGGGTGGAAATGTTATGGGTGGATATGATGTTATGGGTTGATATGATGTTATGGGTGGATTTGATGTTATTGGCGGATATAATATGAATGGATATGATGTTATTGATAGAGCCAATGTTACAGATGATCATAATATTAAGGAATAGCCCTGATGTTGAGGTGGAAATGATGTTGCCCAGGAAACATATCTCTAAGAGAGACGTTTCTCTCAACAACCCCCTCTCCCTCTAATCTTCTTTTCCTAGCCAGACAACCCTTAGTTTCTGGTCTCGCCTTAAAAAGCCTCTTGGAACAGTCCTTAACCCTTCCACTGCTACGATTGTCATATGGGGTTTTCTCCTCTATGGGTGGGGAGAAAAGGTTTAGGGGGTTAAAATGAAGGCCGAGGAACCTACCAGGTGATGCGGGACCTTCTTGAGGAAATCATGGACCTCGGGATCCTTAGACGAGCGTCCTACGAGCTTGTGTCCGTCACCCCGGATGACGAGGTCATTGAGAGGGTTAAAGTCCTCGTCCCGCTCTGCAGCCTTTATCGCGCCACGCACCTCGTCGTCGTCGTCGTCGTCGTCGTCACTCTGTGGAGTCTGGGCTCTAGACGGACCTCTAGATTTAGGAGGCTCAGTGGATGGGGCCCTGGATGGGGCCCTGGACGGTTCCCTGGATGGGGCCCTGGATGGTTCCCTGGACGGTTCTCTGGATGGGGCCCTGGATGGTTCCCTGGACGGTTCCCTGGATGGGGCCCTGGATGGCTCCCTCGAAGGCTCTTTTAACTTTTCTTTTAGCAACTCCTTGGATGGCCCTGGAACAGGGCCCTTTGTTTTTCCTTTTGGAGGGCCCTTGTTAGGTCCTTTGGAAGGACCCTTGGAGGCCCTTTTGTTTGCGGCCAGCAGGTACTCGGCCGGGGAGCGCCCACTCTGCAGGGTAGACACGACTGGTGAGTTAGATCATGCTAGGTCACAAGGGATCACGTATGCCGGGAGTGAGGAAGGTCAGGGAGCGGGCGATCAGGTAGGAAGGTCCAAGAAGCACATCAGGGAAGAAGATCAGGACGGAAGATCATTGAGGAGAATCAGGAAGGCAAGTAGTCAAGCACAGCATATAAGGAACCTCCAGACAGACTCATTAGGAATGCTAAATATTAGCCACAAAATCCAAACAGTAATAGACCACTTGATCGTAAACAAATGTATAAAAGGCCGTTACAATGGTGATATGTATAAGGTTATATATGAAGCATACATGCACAACAGAACACGAAATACAAATTACATTTCAGATATGTATACATTAGGTAGTTAATGGATAATGATTTGCTAGTCTAGTTGCCGAAGCGTGTAATGAGATTGTTTGGTGATAGAGTGTATTGTTTCAAGAGTAGGTTAGACGAATGTAAGTGGGGTGGGGATGGGCCTCGTTACTTCTTTAATCTTCTTTGTATACATGTTTTGATGTGAATGACTGTTCATCACCTGTTTATTCCCACAAGTTTACCTGTTCACCACCTGTTCATTCCCACAAGTTTACCTGTTCATTCATCAAGTCTGCCCATTCACCGCTTGTTCATCACCTGTTCATCACCTGTTCATTCACACTAAAATAAAATAAAATTACAAGTTTAGTTTAGTTTTAAATTCTTACATTTTCATTATTATCTGATAGGTCTATTTTCCCAGATTTAATGTTTTCTCAATTATCTCTGAATTTATCACATTCATTTGTCTCAGTTTTCTTCGCTCTCTCCAGTGTTTTATTTTGTCTTTCATATTTTGGGTTATTGTAGTTTTTCTTCTTTGTTATTGTTGTCCTGTTCAGTTATTGTTGTGTTTGAAGCCATCTTTGTCTCCTGTGTCTCCCTCCCTCTCTTGTGTGTCTCCCTCCCTCACTTGTGTGTGTCCCTCCCTCACTTGTGTGTGTCCCTCCCTCTCCCATGTCTCCCTCCCTCTCCCGTGTCTCCCTCCCTCCCGCTACTCACCAAGTCTTGGATTCCATCACTGGCTCCCTCTCGCTTGAGGAGGTCGTAGGCCTGCCTGGCCCCCACCTCCTTCGAGAGGGCGGCGTGGTGCAGCGGCGTCCTCCCGTCCTGCGGACATGGAGGTCAAAGGTCACCTCGGGTGTAAGAGGTTCATTTGGTCACGACACGTTCACTAGGTCAAGGTCAGGCCTCACTTGCGGTAGGAAGTACAGGGGTCACTTCTGGTAGGAAGGTCAAGGGTCATTACCAGTATGAAGGTCAAAGGTCACTTCTGGTAGGAAGGTCAAGGATTACTTCCGGTAGAAACGTCAAGGGTCACTTCTGGTAGAAAAGTCAGGGTCAGTTCTGGAAATAAGGTCAAAATTCACTGCTAGTAACGAGGTCACAGGTGAGAGGTCACTGCTAGTAACGAGGTCACAGGTGAGAGGTCACTGCTAGTAACAAGGTCCAAGGCCACCACTGGTAAAGGTACCAGTAGGTAGCACTGACGACAAAAGAGTACTGAGTGAGGTCACAGAAAGGTCACGTGCCACAGTTGGGAAGCCGGTCAAAGGTCAAAGTTCACTGGAGAATGGTCAGTGGTGATGATCAAAGGTGGCAATACAGTTGAGAGGTCAAATCTGGAAGGTCAAAGTTGAGAATTCAAAGATCCAACCATTCGTCTGCTCATATAACCACCTATCCAATCCAACTATCCAATTCCCCCCACCCTTTCATCCACCTCCACCTATCCACCTCTCCGCCCACTTAACCACCTCCCCGCCCACCTATCCACCTCCCCGCCCACCTATCCACCTCCCCGCCCACCTATACACCTCCCCGCCCACCTATCCACCTCCCCGCCCACCTATACACCTTCCCGCCCACCTATCCACCACCCTCCCCACAAACCTATCCACTGTGCGATACTGACGTTGTCCTCAACATTGACGCCGTCAGGATAGAGGTTGACGAGGTGCCGAACCAGTTGGGCGTTGCCGGCCCCGGCGGCTAGATGGAGGGCTAGAGAGCCGTCCTTCCCTCTAGCCATGGCTAGGTGGTCGTTCTCCTTCGTCAGGCGTTTGACTGCCCTCACGTCCCCCTTCGACGCTGCCTCATGCATGGTCTTCACCTTCTCCTGTAGCAGGGAGCAGTGGTTAGTGTGGGTGGTTAGTGTGAGTGGTTAGTAGGAGTTGTTAGTGTGGGTGGTTAGTGTGAGTGGTTAGTGTGGGTGGTTAGTGTGGGTGGTTAGTGTGGGTGGTTAGTAGGAGTTGTTAGTGTGGGTGGTTAGTGTGAGTGGTTAGTGTGGGTGGTTAGTGTGGGTGGTTAGTGTGGGTGGTTAGTGTGGGTGGTTAGTGTGGGTGGTTAGTGTGGGTGGTTAGTGTGGGTGGTTAGTGTGGGTGGTTAGTAGGAGTTGTTAGTGTGAGTGGTTAGTGTGGGTGGTTAGTGTGGGTGGTTAGTGTGGGTGGTTAGTGTGGGTGGTTAGTGTGGGTGGTTAGTGTGGGTGGTTAGTGTGAGGGGATGAGGTTAGTGTGAGGGGGATGAGGTTAGTGTGAGGGGATGAGGTTAGTGTGAGGGGGGTGAGGTTAGTGTGAGGGGGATGAGGTTAGTGTGAGGGGGATGAGGTTAGTGTGAGGGGATGAGGTTAGTGTGAGGGGATGAGGTTAGTGTGTGGGGATGAGGTTAGTGTGAGGGGGGTGAGGTTAGTGTGAGGGGGATGAGGTTAGTGTGAGGGGGATGAGGTTAGTGTGAGGGGATGAGGTTAGTGTGAGGGGATGAGGTTAGTGTGTGGGGATGAGGTTAGTGTGAGGGGGATGAGGTTAGTGTGAGGGGATGAGGTTAGTGTGAGGGGATGAGGTTAGTGTGAGGGGGATGAGGTTAGTGTGAGGGGGATGAGGTTAGTGTGAGGGGATGAGGTTAGTGTGAGGGGGATGAGGTTAGTGTGAGGGGGATGAAGTTAGTGTGAGGGGGATGAGGTTAGTGTGAGGGGATGAGGTTAGTGTGAGGGGATGAGGTTAGTGTGAGGGGATGAGGTTAGTGTGAGGGGATGAGGTTAGTGTGAGGGGATGAGGTTAGTGTGAGGGGGATGAGGTTAGTGTGAGGGGATGAGGTTAGTGTGAGGGGGATGAGGTTAGTGTGAGGGGGATGAGGTTAGTGTGAGGGGGATGAGGTTAGTGTGAGGGGGATGAGGTTAGTGTGAGGGGATGAGGTTAGTGTGAGGGGATGAGGTTAGTGTGAGGGGGATGAGGTTAGTGTGAGGGGGATGAGGTTAGTGTGAGGGGGATGAGGTTAGTGTGAGGGGGATGAGGTTAGTGTGAGGGGGATGAGGTTAGTGTGAGGGGATGAGGTTAGTGTGAGGGGATGAGGTTAGTGTGAGGGGATGAGGTTAGTGTGAGGGGATGAGGCTAGTGTGAGGGAGGAGCAGGTTAGTGTGAGGGAGGAGCAGGTTAGTGTGAGTGGAGAAGGTTAGTGTGAGGGAGGAGCAGGTTAGTGTGAGTGGAGCAGGTTAGTGTGAGGGAGGAGCAGGTTAGTGTGAGGGAGGAGCAGGTTAGTGTGAGGGAGGAGCAGGTTAGTGTGAGGGAGGAGCAGGTTAGTGTGAGTGGAGAAGGTTAGTGTGAGGGAGGAGCAGGTTAGTGTGAGTGGAGCAGGTTAGTGTGAGGGAGGAGCAGGTTAGTGTGAGGGAGGAGCAGGTTAGTGTGAGGGAGGAGCAGGTTAGTGTGAGTGGAGAAGGTTAGTGTGAGGGAGGAGCAGGTTAGTGTGAGGGAGGAGCAGGTTAGTGTGAGGGAGGAGCAGGTTAGTGTGAGGGAGGAGCAGGTTAGTGTGAGGAAGGAGCAGGCTAGTGTGAGGCTCACATGAGCCAACAAAGGCACATTAGGTGTCATTTATGATGCTAACTTCTGTCCAAGTTGGTTTATTTCAATTAATATTATTATATTACATTAAAAACATGATTTACTGAGTTAGGTTAAGTTATGTTAAATTAGATTAGGTAGATTAAATAGTTTGGTCAAATATATCTTATTGTACCTCACAGCTTGGTTCTGTACCACACAGCTTGGCTCTGTACCACACAGCTTGGCTCTGTACCACACAGCTTGGCTCTGTACTACACAGCTTGGCTCTGTACCACACAGCTTGGCTCTGTACCACACAGCTTGGCTCTGTACTACACAGCTTGGCTCTGTACCACACAGCTTGGCTCTGTACCTCACAGCTTGGCTCTGTACCTCACAGCTTGGCTCTGTACTACACAGCTTGGCTCTGTACCTCACAGCTTGGCTCTGTACTACACAGCTTGGCTCTGTACTACACAGCTTGGCTCTGTACCACACAGCTTGGCTCTGTACCTCACAGCTTGGCTCTGTACCTCACAGCTTGGCTCTGTACTACACAGCTTGGCTCTGTACCACACAGCTTGGCTCTGTACTACACAGCTTGGCTCTGTACCTCACAGCTTGGCTCTGTACTACACAGCTTGGCTCTGTACTACACAGCTTGGCTCTGTACCTCACAGCTTGGCTCTGTACCTCACAGCTTGGCTCTGTACTACACAGCTTGGCTCTGTACCACACAGCTTGGTTCTGTACCACACAGCTTGGCTCTGTACCACACAACTTGGTTCTGTACCACACAGCTTGGCTCTGTACCACACAACTTGGCTCTGTACCACACAGCTTGGCTCTGTACCACACAGCTTGGCTCTGTACCACACAGCTTGGTTCTGTACCACACAGCTTGGCTCTGTACCACACAACTTGGCTCTGTACCACACAGCGTGGCTCTGTACCACACAGCTTGGCTCTGTACCACACAGCTTGGCTCTGTACTAAACAGCTTGGCGCCTTGTCATTATTGTTATTATTTTTGTTATTTTGGATCAAAACCTACAGTTGTTTATTTGTGAAATTTATGTTAGGTGATTTACACCAGTTTTCCGCACTCTCCTGCGTGTTCTGTCGGGGTCTGAGTGTGTGATTAGGATCAGATTTACATCTCAACGTCTAATCTTTCGTTTAGTCTTTAATCCGTGTAATCTCAACGGATTAGACGTTGAGATGTAAATCTGCTCCTAATCACACACTCAGACCTTAACAAAGCACTCAGAAGAGTGCGGAAGACTTGGTGTAAATTACCTAACACAAATTTCACAAATACACAAGTATTTTATCATAAATTACAAAATCAATAAAATAATGTTTTATGTCTGCGAGAAGACATTATCATTACTTATTTGTGTTATTTTTGTCTTCTGGCAGAAATGTTATGCTATGGGCAACGAGGATGCCATGTCGACGACCGGGCCGCTGGGACGCTAAGCCCCGCAAGCACCTCAAGGTAACCTCAAGGTAACCTCAAGGTAACCTCAGGGTAAGGTATGCGTGGCTTCGCAAGAATGCAAGAACACAATTGTCATGTATCCTCACAAACCCAACCTTATTATATATAAATAAATAAATAAAATATATAAATTATGCCACACAGCCTGATTATATAAAAGCCAGGGGACAGATTCAGGCAAGCACTTACGAACCTGTACATCTTTCATCAATTTTTGGCGGCTTTGTTATTAAACAGATAATGAGCTCCGAAGCACCAGGAGGCTGTTTATAACAATACCAACAGTTGATTGGGAAGTTTTCATGCTTGTAAACTGTTTAACAAAAGTAACCAAAGCCGTCAAAGATTGAGGAAAGATGTACACGTTCGTAAGTGCTTGCGTAACTGTTTCGTGAATCTGGCCCCTGGTAGTTGATACCTAGAGATTCACAATGTCTCGACGTGCCAAGAAGAAATTAATTTTTTTTCAATTTCAGGACCTGTGATGAATGTGATAAACTGGCAGACGGAGCTTATAAATGACGTGGCAAAAATTTAATCATTAAAATTACAAGGAAGGTGTGACAGGAGCCGGAGACAGACAGACAGACACGGACCAAATCAGTGAAGGAAAACATGTGTTGGGAGAACGTATGAATGCCGAAGTATAAGGAAAAGAAACAAAACAAATAATTTAGTGTATAAACGACGACGACGACAAAACCAAAACAAGAGAGCATCGGCAGATCTTCCGACCCACTCGCCTATCAGGAGCGTGATAGCAAGATACTCAGTATTCTCGCATGTCAAGCACGGGGTAAGGACGAGCCAGGAACACAAACCAACTCCCACACATCTGTAATTTCTGCCCGGGGGTCGGGGAATTTATGTCGTATTACTGATGACTATCTGCGGAGGTTTTGAGATTGAAACCCCTTCTGGCGTCACGCAAAGGTGTTGCATGATGCTATACAGTATTAATACTATCATTTGTATTCCTTATATAATCATTATTATTGTTTTTATTATCGTTCTTCAGATTTTTATTATTAATGATTTCGATTTACTCCGTTTTTTATAATACCATACTGAAATATACGTCTGTATTTGAGGTCCAAACTTTAGCACAGACATTAAACTCGAATAACACAATCCAGTATTATTATAAGTACAGAACAAGGCTATATACCAACCGAGGGATGCACCTCACTTTTTGGTATTGATACATGCTGAGAATCTGCTTTAATCCCGGACTCTGTTCATATTCTTGGTGGCCAGTAAACGCTTGTGGTGGCCTTAATAACCCTCCAGAGGTTGATGGGTCATAAGTCCTACACCATAATAACCCTCCAGAGGTTGACCCTCCAGAGGTTGATGGGTCTAAGTCCAACACCATAATAACCCTCCAGAGGTTGATGGGTCATAAGTCCAACACCATAATAACCCTCCAGAGGTTGATGGGTCTAAGTCCAACACCAAGTCAAGCCTAGCATTAAATCTGATGAATCTCTTAAGCGGTCGAGTTGGTTGGTAAGCATTATTAAAATGTCTCTCTCAATAATGTTTTGGGACTAAATAAGTACCGCATACTGAAAGACTTATTATAATGCTACAATCAAAATACTTTTACATGGGCGTACTACGTACCCAAATATGTGTAGAGATTATCACGGTCGCTATCCACACGTCAAGCTACATATTTAAAGTCAATGGTAATAATCGTTTGACGTTCATAATGATCTTAGTAAAAAAAAAACTTATATATGCAATTTACTTGAGTTATCCTGATTAAAGGATCCTTTATTTTTATGACTCTTTTGGACACATGTGTCCCGAGAGATCCATAAAGGACTGTGTTTTGGCAGGTGACTCACCATGTAGTCAGGGACCTTCTTGAGGAACCTGCGCACCTCTTCGTTCCAGGACGCTCTTCCTTTCAGCTCTGAGCCGCGTCCAGCGAGCACTAAGTACTCAAGACTCTCCAGGTCCCCCTCGCGGATGTGCTGCTCGATTTCAGACTCCATCGCGTCCTTCAGGTCCTTGTACACCATCTGGCAGGGCGAGAGTACATGTGTACATGTAACTGGGCGTATTCCGGTGGGGTAGGATTGTTGGACTACATGGAATAACACTCGTCAGAGTGCCTCGAGTGTTTGTACTGCGGCTTTACAAGAGCACTCAGTACATGCAGGAGACTTTATGCCCTTGTGTTACTAAATATTAAGCACCTGAGCGGCAGCAGTGTGTCTATGTATATACTGTCGCACTATATACAACTATATACTACTAATTTCTACATTATAAACAATTATAAATCAGGATTGCGATTTAAGATTGAGATTCAAGCGATGGTCTTTGTACAATGATCCACGATAGCCAATGATGTGGGCTGACCCATGATAACCCATGTGAATGCTGTATGACCCAGAAAAGCAAGATGGACCAAAGCTGTTCAAGGATGTATTAAGACTTACCTGAAGTAATCGATATGATTAAGAACCCTAGGTTGCTAGGAAAAATCCAGGGCAATCAGGAGTGGCTCAGTAAGGGCTCAATAGGGCCCTTGAAGGTCCTAATGGTCTCGAACTTGGCTATAACAATCCACAATGACTCAATAGCTCATAAAGACTCGGAATAGCCAGAAAGGACCCAGACTCATAATATCCAATAAGGGGCAACACAATACCCCAGAAAGACGCACAGAACAGCCTAGAATGATTCACAAAATGACCAAGAATAGCCCAGAAGGACCCATAATAGCCCAGAAGGACCCATAATAGCCCAGAAGGACCCATAATAGCCCAGAAAGAACCATAATAGCACAGAAGGACCCATAATAGCAAAGAAGGAACCCATAATAGCCCAGAAGGACCCATAATAGCCCAGAAGGAACCCATAATACCCCGAAGGACCCATAATAGCCCAGAAGGCACCCATAATAGCCCAGAAGGAACCCATAATAGCCAGAAGGACCCATAATAGCCCAGAAGGACCATAATAGCCCAGAAGGAACCCATAATAGCCCAGAAGGACCCAAAAGCCCAGAAGGACCCATAATAGCCCAGAAGGACCCATAATAGCCCAGAAGGACCCATAATAGCCCAGAAGGACCCATAATAGCCCAGAAGGACCCATAATAGCCCAGAAGGACCCATAATAGCCCAGAAGGACCAGAATTGCCCAGAAGGACCCTAATAGCCCAGAAGGGACCCATAATAGCCAGAAGAACCCATAATAGCCCAGAAGGACCCATAACAGCCCAGAAGGACCCATAATAGCCCAGAAGGACCCATAATAGCCCAGAAGGACCCATAATACCCCAGAAGGACCCATAATACCCCAGAAGGACCATAATAGCCAGAAGGACCCATAACAGCCCAGAAGGACCATAATAGCCCAGAAGGACCCATAACAGCCAGAAGGACCCATAATAGCCCAGAAGGACCCATAACAGCCCAGAAGGACCCATAATAGCCAGAAGGACCCATAATAGCCCAGAAGGACCCATAATAGCCCAGAAGGACCCATAATAGCCCAGAAGGACCCCATATACCCCAGAAGGACCCATAATAGCCCAGAAGGACCCATAACAGCCCAGAAGGACCCATAATAGCCCAGAAGGACCCATAATAGCCCAGAAGGACCCATAATAGCCCAGAAGGACCCATAATAGCCCAGAAGGACCCATAATAGCCCAGAAGGACCCATAACAGCCCAGAAGGACCCATAATAGCCCAGAAGGACCCATAACAGCCCAGAAGGACCCATAATAGCCCAGAAGGACCATAACAGCCCAGAAGGACCCATAATAGCCAGAAGGACCCATAATAGCCCAGAAGGACCCTAATAGCCCAGAAGGACCCATACAGCCCAGAAGGACCCATAACAGCCCAGAAGACCCATAATAGCCCAGAAGGACCCATAATAGCCCAGAAGGACCCATAACAGCCCAGAAGGACCCATAATAGCCCAGAAGGACCCATAGCCCAGAAGGACCCATAATAGCCCAGAAGGACCCATAACAGCCCAGAAGGACCCATAATAGCAAAGAGGACCCATAACAGCCCAGAAGGACCCATAATAGCCAGAAGGACCCATAATAGCCCAGAAGGACCCATACAGCCCAGAAGGACCCATAATAGCCCAGAAGGACCCATAACAGCCCAGAAGGACCCATAATAGCCCAGAAGGACCCATAATAGCCCAAAGGACCCATAATAGCCCAGAAGGACCCATAACAGCCCAGAAGGACCCATAACAGCCCAGAAGGACCCATAATAGCCAGAAGGACCCATAATAACCCAGAAGGACCCATAATAGCCCAGAAGGACCCATAACAGCCCAGAAGGACCCTAATAGCCCAGAAGGACCCATAATAGCCCAGAAGGACCCATAACAGCCCAGAAGGACCCATAACAGCCAGAAGGACCCATAATAGCCAGAAGGACCCATAATACCCGAAGGACCCATAATAGCCCAGAGGACCCATAACAGCCCAGAAGGACCCATAATAGCCAGAAGGACCCATAATAACCCAGAAGGAACCCATAATAGCCCAGAAGGACCCATAACAGCCCAGAAGGACCCATAATACCCAGAAGGAACCCATAATAGCCAGAAGGACCCATAACAGCCCAGAAGGACCCATAATAGCCCAGAAGGGCCCATAATACCCCAGAAGGAACCCATAATAGCCCAGAAGGACCCATAACAGCCCAGAAGGACCATAATAGCCCAGAAGGACCCATAATAGCCAGAAGGAACCCATAATAGCCCAGAAGGACCCATAATAGCCCAGAAGGACCCATAATAGCCAGAAGGACCCATAATAGCCCAGAAGGACCATAATAGCCCAGAAGGACCCATAATAGCCCAGAAGGAACCCATAATAGCCCAGAAGGAACCCATAATAGCCCAGAGGAAACCATAATAGCCCAGAAGGACCCATAATAGCCCAGAAGGAACCCATAATAGCCCAGAAGGACCCATAATAGTCCAGAAGGACCCATAATAACCCAGAAGGAACCATAACAGCCCAGAAGGACCCATAATAGCCAGAAGGACCCAAATAGTTAAGGTTGGAACGAAATGATGCG
>WNGS01162647.1:4316130-4346481 GCA_020271785.1 Procambarus virginalis | reverse complement strand
TATATATATATATATATATATATATATATATATATATATATATATGTATAAACAGGAGGTTCTACAGCTGGCATTATAAATATCTTTGGACAAGTGGAGCTGAAGAATCTGGTATACAATCATTCAATAATTACTAACTACAATTCTCCATACGTTTAAGATGGCAATCTCATTTTGTTTGGACATGACCATCTCTAAAAAACACAAACACTGAGGAGTGTTTTGTAGCTTACAGGGACACCTATGTTGGTCCGGTAAGGACATTGACTTTGTTAGACCGAAAATATGATATATATATTTGTTTAGTTTCAGCTTGTCTCTACTGATTGTTCCACGGCTAGGCATGGAGGTGGAGTTTTTGTTCCCTGGCGAGGCACGGAGGTGGAGTTTTTGTTCCCTGGCGAGGCACAGAGGTGGAGTTTTTGTTCCCTGGCGAGGCACGGAGGTGGAGTTTTTGTTCCCTGGCGAGGCACGGAGGTGGAGTTTTGTTCCCTGGCGAGGCATGGAGGTGGAGTTTTTGGTCCCAGGCGAGGCATGGAGGCGGAACTATTGTTTCCAGTTGAAAAACGGAGATGGAGCTAGCCGGCATTTGACTAACAAAGCTAGCTACTAAAGTAACCCATTCAAGCTGCAGTTGTTATAATAATAAAAGTTAGGAGTTTTAACATCTTTTTGACACAGGTGCAAGTTCAAACAATATTGTTGCAATGGAGGAAGTGAGAGTGCCGTAGTGTGGAGGTGATTGCTGTCTGATGAACCACTGACACCATCCCCCTCCCAACACTGGTGTTGACGACTGGCAGGCGAGGGTGGTGGCAGTTTGATGATTACTGAAATTCTATTGATATTCCATGACTGGATTGCCCGCAGGTGGAGTGGAGGGTGACGGCTGGGGGACACGGGATGAAGGACTCTGATTAGTCGTCAGAGTTGCTCTCCAGTTGATGTTCCAGCTGGATGATCTCCATCACACCATCGTACATCTCTTTTAATGCTTCGATCTCCGTCAAGCCGAGACGGCGCCGGTTTGATATATCAAAGGTGAAGTCTTTGGTCTCCGAGTGTTCACCGGAGGTGCCGCGGACCTGCAGATTGTATTGGTTGGCAGTGTGCTCCAGGCGCTGTATGTCGCTCCCTAGGTGAGGCAACCGGATGTGGACAGAGGCACGAATTGCTGAACCCAAGTTTGTCGGACAGAAGTTGAGGAACCCTAGTCGCTGAGAGAAGCTGAAGGGAAGACGGTTTCCAAGAGCTGTGACCGCTCTCACGAAGCGGTCATATACCTGACCCAGGTCTCCGCCTTCCTGCATGGAGATGATGCGCATGTGGTCCTCCTCGTTGACCCAAACGACCAACGTCCTGTCAGAGTTGAGGAAGATGCCTCTTCCGTTCGGCCAGAGGCGGCAAGCTCCAGCAGCTTCCAGAAAGCGGTCACCTTGCTTGAAGAGCAGATGAGCTTCTAGAAGCTCGTTCTGTTCGCTCTCTGATAGTTTGCTCAGTGGCCTATAATAGCCAGCGAGGTCCTCATCCAGGGTGTCCAGAGCCGCCTCCACGTCAGCCTCCAGGGATGTGTACTGGTCGTTGTTGAGAAGTGGGTTGAAGGGATAGCCCTCCAGAGAGCGTGCACAACGCACGCGCGTCGACACAACGTAGTTACTATGCTCGTTGAGGTTCCCAAGAGCATTTGATGTTCCGAAGTCGATCCCTGGGTGAAGGTCCTCTGGGCCAAACCCCCCGTGGTACTCGTCGATCACGGGGTCAAACAAGTCATTGAACAACATGTACGACTCTGCATCAGGGGCATAAAGTCCGATGTTTGAGTCTGGGTTTGCCAGGCCGGACTTGATAACGTCCAATAGAGTGGCTCCGTTGAGCGTGACGCGTCGTTTGAGTTTCTCGAAGACGTCTGGCGTAAGGTACTTCTTCATCATGGAGTGACTCTCCATATCACGCAACTTCTCGTACTCCTCCTCGAGCTTCTGTAGCGTCTCCTCGTCGATAGTCTCCATGTCGTCCTCCCCACCGTAGTAACTGAAGGCTGCTGGAGAACGGCACAAGGTAGGAGATCACACACTGCTACTTGAAGGGTCAGAGCAGGTGCATCTAAATCGTGAGCTGGAGACACTTTGTGAGTAATACCTGTGTTCCAGTGTGGAATTACTTACACTGAAGCCTCTCACTTCACACTTGAGTGAATAATCCTGGCACTCAAGCAGGAGTACCTTACCCTCGAGCTCCACATCTCACCGGAGGATGAACTCGTCCTGGAGCTGGAGTGTGACCAACCTCACCCGTGCAATCTGAGGGTCCTGTTGCACACACGATCATGCATCAACAACACCTAGGTGAACACACAACAACAATAACAAAATTTAATGCACATGCATGAATACAGTGTGGTAGTTGAAGTGTGGGGTGTGGCACAGGGCAAGCTTTTGAGTGAGGTAAACACACACACACACAAACACACAGGTGGCAATGGTGGGGTGATACGGAAACAGAGGAAGAGCTTTGGGAATAGGCATGTTTGTGGGGTGGTAAGAGAGCAGATTGTGACATTCTGTGTTTGTTGTATGTAGTATGCTGTTTTACACTTCATTAACAAGTGATATGCTGCTTCACACTTCATTAACAAGTGATATGCTGCTTTACACTTCATTAACAAGTGGTATGCTGCTTCACACTTCATTAACAAGTGATATGCTGCTTCACACTTCATTAACAAGTGATATGCTGCTTCACACTTCATTAACAAGTGATATGCTGCTTCACACTTCATTAACAAGTGGTATGCTGCTTTACGCCTCAAAAGACAGCTTTCCCTGAAGGAAGGGAAGATAATTATTATGCCTGTATGTTAATGTTGTCTTGAAGAAAGTACCATTTCCTTAAGCTGTACATGTGGCAAGTGTCGACGGGTGTGTGGGGAGGCTGTGCTCAGGTGTATACATAAGCCGATCAGTTTTATATCTGTGGGGAAAATGTTATAAGTAATGTTGAAAATGTGACCCATACTCTGTAGTCTCGTATGATGATGATAGGAAGAGTGAAGGTGGAGCTGGAGAGAAAAGGATAATGATAGTGGGAAGACTAACGATAGCAATGGAGAGAGAGAGAGAGAGAGAGAGAGAGAGAGAGAGAGAGAGAGAGAGAGAGAGATGAACTTGGGGTATCTGAAAAATGTTATCAATACCAGAATACTATATATATATATATATATATATATATATATATATATATATATATATATATATATATATATATATATATATATATATATATATATATATATATATATATATTATGACATTAACCCTTACATTGCTCCAATCGTCATATGTAATTTTTTTCTCCATTCACTAACTATATTAGTCATGAATACCTCGGAGTAGAAGTTTTAAACCACTGTGAATTTAGGGGTTAAAGCTGACTTTGCCCCGCTGTAGCCTAGGTTTGAAGTTAAGATTATCTCAACTGTATATGATATGTTTGAAAGTTAATAAGACATATTTGCAAGAAAGTCTATGGAAAGAATATTTATATAGATGAAAACATATGTTAACTAGAATAGAACAAAATTGATCATTATCCTGTCAAAAGTTACAATTGCTACTATTGTTAAATGAATGTATGTAAAAATTCCCAGCAAAAAGGTCATGTTGGTGTAAAGATGCCATGTTCAGTTTATGTAAAATAGAACCATATGTTATTAATGCAATGTATCAGTTTGATCATTGTGATATGACACCTATTACTCTCATTTGCAAGAATCTCTATTCACGGCTACAGCTGAACACTTCATCCGAACACAGTGTCATTTGACCCATACAGATGTAAGGTGGAAGGAGTCTATGCACAATGTTGTGGTTAGCTAACATGAAGGTTTTTGAGGTAGAACTATCATGTAATGACTGGCTAGTTATATGATAAATTTTGTGATACAGTTCCGAGACAATTATGTAACTAACCTTTTCCACTACCACTCAAAAGACGGGTATATGGACTGTTACCTCCCCCCCCCCACAGGATGGGTATGTGGCCTCTAACCCCCCCCCCCCCCCTTCCCACACAGGATTGGCATGAGGTGCATTATGAACTAAACTAAAACTTAGTTAATTTGTTAATATGTTTAACACGATGACTCATTCATTTTGAAATATAAAGCATAAGTTTTACTTTCAATTTTATAATTATTAATTCTTTCCATTATTTTATTCAATATAATATACTTCATTACTTTTATATAAAGTATTTATAGATATTTATTAATCCTCTATTTCATATTATATTGTTGATTAGCAGTATATAGGCTAAAGTTAAAATATTTATAACATAGCAGTTTATTTTCATAAAATTTTTTTGTAATGTTATATTAAATGTTCATGAATTATAAATAATTATTACAAATTGGGGAAACTTGTTTTTTATTTATTCCGACTATCAAATTTCTTAACTTTTTTCAGAGATATTCCTATGCGGGCCCTAAACCTCTGGCAGGCCTCTAAGTGTTATTTGTTTCTGTTTACTGAAAGAACTGGGTTCATTCAGTCTATTCTCTTGAGTTTCCCCCTCAGTATTGGCTTTGCCTAGCAACCTGGACAACCCGCCTAACCTGTCCGTGCCAATACTCGTTATAGTGAACAGGCAACGTAACTACGTCGTTGCTACAACATCCAAACAAGTTTTAACACCTAACAAGTTATGATAACGTTCTACGACGTGACAAAAACGTTATAACAACGTTCTAAACCATGATAAGAACGTTATAACAACGATCTAATACGTGATAAAAACGTTATAACAACGTCCTAATACATTATAAAAACGTTCTAAAAGGTGATAAAAACGTTATAACAACGTTCTAAAACGTGATAAAAATGTTATAAGAACGTTCTAAAATGAGGTAAAAACGTTATAACAACTTTACGTTATTACGTTTATGTTATTACGTCGTTATTTAGTTGTTATAACAACTCTATAACAAAGAGTAACAACTTTATTACGAGTTGTAACAAGCAGAACATAGAGAGAATTACGTTGTGTGTTGCAGGGATAAGAGCATCTATCAACTCTTAAGAGGCTATACTCCCTGTCACTAAAGAGGCTATAGCTCCCCGCCACTCTCCAGCACCAAAACACCTCGGATATAATTTAAAAAAATATAGTTAACACTCTTGAACTAATTTTATAATGATAATGTGGATTTTATCCCTTACTAATTCTCACTCATTGTTCATCCCCTAATAACCTCTCACTATGTCTCTCTTCCTGTCCCTTACTATGTAAGGCGTTCGTGGTGCCTCGCTTCTCTTATCTTCAAATTCCCTCAAATACTTTCTCTTCATTTTATTAATTTTAATTATAATTCATATTGTCTGGAACAGACAGCCTGAATATATATATATATATATATATATATATATATATATATATATATATATATATATATATATATATATATATATATATATATATCCTAATGAGGACTCATTTCGCTGGCCACTCTCCTGCTCCAAGTTACTCTATGCCCGACTTCCTTTGCACAAGAGTCTATTTTGTGAGTTACAGAGATCTATCTACGTATTTATTAGTCTGTATATGAAACATGTTCATCTTTCCTCGTATGTGGTGTCTTGCTTTGCACTTGTTTATCCTTTTAGGAGCTTTAAAATGCAGGGCGATCATTCTCAAATGTTAAATAAAATTATATTATTGAGAAAAGATGTTCCATAAGTGGACAAGTAAATGTTCATGAATTCTGTCTCTGGTGTTTAAAATGTCCCAGAACACCTTGGACTATGTGTTTGTGTAGGATTGGTGGGTGACTTGGGTTCGTACTTTTTGGTTAGGTTAGCACTGTGTTTTGTACTTTGTGGTCCCCAACACACATACTATACAAAGTACTATGAAAAGTAGTGGCTCACAAATAACCACATTTTCTATGCATTAGTTGCTTAGGTTATGTGGGTTCATGAATTTCTGGTTAGGTTAGTACTTTGTATATTGTACATTGTGGCAAAAGAAAGGAATGGGCTGTCTTGGACGCACCCGTGTACCCCGTCTTTACAATGCAAGTTTCATGCACTCTCCACAAAATTATTTTACTTTTATCCACATTCTCTTCTATCAGTCTTCTCTCATATGTATTAAAAAACATTAAATCTCTGTCATTATTTGTCTTAACCCTTAAATTGCGCAACTATTTAAAAGTGCGGTCAAGGTCCACATGACTAAAAAAAATTAACAAATCAAATAGGAGAAAATCGTATATAGCGACTGGAGTAATGTTAGGGTTTAGAACTATATAATCTACATATATCAGGCTTTAGATTCTCAACTGTTTACAAGTGTCACACCTCTTTCTAGAATCCTTACCTTGATTACATTTAAATATACGTTAAACTGTGTGAACATCCCACAAAATTTTCACAGTGAATTTCAAGCAAAATGCCTATGATGCGTTCCGTAGGAAGTCATTTGCAGTTCTTCCTAAATACACTTCATTCATTTTTAGGTGAATTTTCTCCTTTCTCTCATTGCCTTTCACTTATTACCATATTTTACTCTTCATTCTCACCATCTCACATCTTCCTAACACATCGAACCCCTGGGCTTCTATGCCAGTTCTGGGCGAAGCCATATTAAGCATTTATGCAGCCAAGTACGAAACCTGTACATTTTTAATCATGGTGGCTTGAAAACTTCACAAACCAAGGTTATTGTTATGAACAGCTTTATTATTCTTCAGAGCCCATATCTTTAATCAATGTAAGTAAAGATGCAATGATTGAACACAGATGTACAGGTTTCGTAGGTGGTTGATGACGCCTGGCCCAGGTCTTGATGATATATTGGGGAAGATAGGTACTGCAGCCCCATTATCTAACCTCTAGGTACCTTTAACCCCATTATCACAGTGAACACATTGTGGTCACCTCGTCCCTAAGGCACAACCAGAAGTACATTAAATGTAATTGCTATCACCACAAACTAACGTATACACCAAGAGTTATACACCTTCACTTCTTTGTATATATATATATATATATATATATATATATATATATATATATATATATATATATATATATATATATATATATATATATATATATATATATATATATAGAGTTTAGTCCTGAACTATGTCCAAGACTATACTTGCTGGCTGGTCTGCAAGCATTTACATTATTATATTTTAGTAGCTGTGTTTCTTGTAGACGTATAGTATTGAATATGACAAAGTGTTAGATCAGTGATTTCCTCACGAAACTTCCCTATTTTTCTCGCGTTCTTTGCTTGAGAAGGAGCTTGAACAATTAAGTCTCCAAATTATTTCTACAGGTTTATATGGCACGAGGTAAAGAGATACGTTTTGTTGATCCTATCAACATTTTCAAAGGCAGATGTGATGTGAGAAGTAGAAGAGCGAGACTCAGCATAGACTTTGTCAAATGCATCTTTAAGCTGTAGCAAGCACTCACTGTCAGCTACGTGCAAGAATATGTGGTCACCTGTCATTACAGTCTCCGTGGTGTAGTGGTAAGACACTCGCCTGGCGTTCCGCGAGCGCTATGTCATGGGTTCGTATCCTGGCCGGGGAGGATTTACTGGGCGCAAATTCTTAACTGTAGCCTCTGTTTAACGCAACAGTAAAATGTGTACTTGGATGAAAAAACGATTCTTCGCGGCAGGGGATCGTATTCCAGGGACCTGCCCGAAACGCTACGCGTACTAGTGGCTGTACAAGAATGTAAGAACTCTTGTATATATCTCAAAAAAAAAAAAAAAAAAAAAAATGTCATTTATGTACCTACAGTAGATGTCAGGTTTCAGGATCATGTCAATCAGGACTTACAATTCAATTGTACCTATGTAAAGATTAACAAATGGGACACCAAGGGGAGAATCCATGACGACATTATTTAGACGTGTATACGAGAAATCATCAGCTCACTGGCAAGGTGTCTTTTTAGTTCATGGTTTGACTTAGTTTCCTAAGTATGGCTTCTAGGATGTCAAGGAAGTACAAACTGTATCCCAATAAACTCTGTCCGTCATCATCATCTCAACAGTCTCATCCACGAGCATCTCGGTGAACAGCGACTCAACATTCAGGGATGATCTCACGCCAGAGACATCTAATGCCTATACTCCTCGAAATAATTCGACAAATTTCTTTGGAGTTTAAAAATTTAAAGCGCAAGGCAAATATGATATCGGCAATGTGTTAAGTCGCTGATCTGACATCAACTATAAATATGTTGTTGACATTCTTGAAGGTATCCGACACTAAGCATCTGACACTGATTAAAGACACACCCGAGCGAAGCTGCATGTTAAGTTTCACCTATGAGACGGGCAATGAAGGTCATCCACTTTCCCTACAAGTCTCGGAAGTAAATGGTGGCTATCACACTGCAGTCTATTCTAATGGAAACAACAATGGCATGTGCCTTCATGCTAGTTTTGAGTGTCCTGACGAGTGGAGTCCCTGTGGCACAGTGGTAAGACACTTACCCCGCACTTTGCGCGAGGGATTTGACCTGGATTTCTATCCTGGCCAGGAAGGATTGACTAGGCGCCAATCCTTAACAGTATGCTTCTGTTTACCCAGCAGTAAGTAGGTACTCAGGAGTTAATCAGCTTGTTGTGGGGTTGCATCCTGGGGAGGGTCAGTAATTCGACCTGGGGGGGGGCTTCGATATTAGCCTAATGTGTATGAGAACACTGGCTTCCTGTTCCTCGTCACATGATTTATTATATATTTATATATATATATATATATATATATATATATATATATATATATATATATATATATACATATATAAAATACACACACACACACACACACACACACACACACACACACACACAACAACATCTCAAAAACACTGATCCAATTATGCCGAAAAACCTCACTTGAAAAATTGAAGAATGCTGAACACGTTTTCGGCTTAATTCGCCTTTATCAGAGCAAGATGCTGTGGTCACACTATCTTGCTCTGATCAAGGCGACTGGAGCTGAAAACACGTTCAACATTCTCTCATTTTTCAAATGTGGTTTTCCATATATATATATATATATATATATATATATATATATATATATATATATATATATATATATATATATATATATATATATATATAGTGTTAAATTAACACACAACAATGACCTTTTAATATACGTATAATCAATATCAATATGACGTGGTCGTAAATTAGGGTAAAACAAAATAAATTAATTATTGAAAATCATTTTTCATTATCCAGAAAGAAATCTTAAGTAACTGATAAAATAACTTACTTTCTAATTATTTTTTTAATTACAATATAAAGCTGTAATTTAACATATTACGATATTTGACAATAATATATTTGGCCTACTGTAAAAAAAAGAAAATGCCATATAGTAGGCTATTTTATTATAATTAAAGACATCATAAAATACAATTTTGTTGCTTGTAATTTAAAACACAAAACTGAGAAGCTGTTCACTTGAGACAGTTAAGCAAGTCCCAGCTGTGTCTGGGTACAAGTGACAGGATGAACAACCCAGCGGGTTTTCTTCCTATTGGGGAGTGTTGTATATGCTGCTATGGCGGTGTGTCCACTCACAGGATGAGTGGCGCTGCCCAATAAACTCGCCCCTCGGGGCAAAATTTAAAAAAAATTAAATTTAGAGCTGAAACCAGTTTAATTTAGTCAACATGTCAAGAGAACGCTATGAACCTAAATAACCACTTGCTGGCCTCCGGCCCATGATGGGGGCCGCAGGTCCAAAACATCTGTGTGAAGATCGCCGCCTTCATTATCATGACCTCCTTTCCCGCCTTTTGACCCGACTGGATTTAAAAGGGAAGCTTTGGGTCCGTTCTCTTTTCCCTTTACCATAGGGGGTACTGGGCTATTTGTGCTACTGCGTGACAGCTGTTCATTGCGTGATTGAATAATGTGCGAGTGCAAAGTGCCAGTGCGTGGTGATGTCTTGGGTTGCCATATGTCTGAGTGAATGACTGAGCTGTTTCTGCTATGTGGCTGTGGAGATCTTTGCTGAGCAATTGGGCTGTTTGGGCCGCTGTCTAGTGGGGACGGGGGTGGCCGAGCACGTGGATCACCATGCCTGCCGTACGGACCGCTGTCTGGTGGAGACGGGGGTGGCCGATCACGTGGGTGAACATTCCGGCCGTATGGGCCGCTGTCTGGTGGGGACGGGGGTGGCCGATCACGTGGATCAACATGCCTGCCGTACGGGCCGTTGTCTGGTGGAGACGGGGGTGGCCGATCACGTGGGTGAATATTCCGGCCGTATGGGCCACTGTCTGGTGGGGACGGGGGTGGCCGATCACGTGGGTGGACATTCTGGCCGTATGGGCCACTGTCTGGTGGGGACGGGGGTGGCCGATCACGTGGGTGAACATTGCGGCCGTATGGGCCGCTGTCTGGTGGGGACGAGGGTGGCCGAGCACGTGGGAGAACAACTGGGCTGTTTGTGTTTTTGTTTGAGTTGGAATGGGGTTTCGAAGTATCTATGTGCCCATCTGGTCTGTTTGTACCCCTATATGGTGGGGACTGGTGATGCCGAGTACCTGCATGAACAACCTAGTATTATTATCCTGTCACATGATACTAGGTGGGTAAGGTCGCATTTGTTTTATGCATGTTAGAAGGAAGAACACTTTGCGGACAACAGTATGTATTATAAAAAGAATTGATAAATTACTAACTACTGCTAAGTGCACTGCGAAGCAATATGGCAATAACTTGATTACTTGCTAACATTCAATAGCTTACAAAGTATTAAAGGTCATATGTAATCATTTTGTAACATTTTAGAAAATAAAACCTGTTGTGATTTGTCATAGTTCAGAGAAAAAGACACATTGTAAGCCAATAGGAAAAACTAATGTCTGTTTGTTTACATCTTAGATATTGCGCTGCCTCGGCCTACTGCGTCTACCCCCAGAAACCACACAGCGTAGGCAAAACAATATTTTGTTTGTACATCGTTGCACCCAGCATATTAAATACAGTCCACAATGAAATCACAATAACGTGATATATCTATCAGCAAAGTCCCAGTGGGCAAAAGATGTTGATTTAACGTCAATAACGTCGATTCAAAGTTACTCGAGTGTGTTTCTACACACTGGGATATTAGCTGTACGAACCTGGGGAGACCCAGAATGCTGGGTCGATCCCACCATCCTGCTTGAAGGATATTTCTCACTCAAGTCTTATTTGTATGTTTGGTGCGATACATCCATTAGGAGGATTGGAACCTATTAGGAGTACCCAGGGTGTAGATTCAAATCCTCATCATGGCTCCTACTGATTTTTTCAATGTTAAAATTTTATAATGCTGTCACAATGTTGATTTTCAAACCAATAGCGTTATTGTGACTTGAAAAACCATTGTGGTACGTTGTGTGGTTACAGAGCTAGCTGACAGTCCGTTACCTGTCACCATAAAGTGACAGAGGGGGGACGAAGAACGACCTGCTTCCGATTAAAGGTCATAGCACAAGTCTTGGCTGTAGTGAACTTGAAGCCATAGTTAGTGGCCCAGGACGACACAGCATCAATCGCAAGTTGAAGCTGCCATTGGAGAAAAGGCCAGTCATCACCTTAACAGTAGAGGGTAACATCATAAAAATAAAGAGATGAGAAAATGTCAGAGGGAAGGGACGAATGAAGTTCATTGAGGGCAACCTGGAAAGGAGTAGTGCTCAGAACACTACCTTGGGGTACACCTTCATATTGCTGAAAAGAGGCAGAGAGAGAGTGGTACCTAAGCCTCAGTTGAAAGGAATGACGAGAGAGGAATAGGGGGAGATTACCATGAAAGCCAAAAGAATGGAGTTGGGACGGAATATGGTATCTCCAGGTGGTATCATACACCATATAAAGGTAAAAAGAACAGCAACCACAGAAATCTTTGCAGCAAAGGCAGTCCGAATATAGATCTCCAAGTTTACGAGGGCATCAGTCGTGCTGCAACCCTTGTGAAAGCGAAATTCGGAATGAGAGAGGTGGTGGTAGTTTTCCAAGAACCATATCATATGGACATTGACCATACATTCAAAGAGTTTGCAGACGCAACTTGTTAGAGCAATGGGGCAGAAGTCTTTAGAGGATGACCGTAGAGAACTAAGTTTCCGAATAAAAACAACCACCTCACGCCTGTCCTCAGGGACTGATGAAGAAACTCAGACACAATTATAAACATTCAGCAAATACTGAAACGGCATCGAGGGAGATGGTGAAGCATCTCATAATAAAAATCATCAGAGTCTGCCGCTGTAGAACTGCAGAGGGCCAGGGCAGACTGGAGTTCTGAGAGAGTGGATCGTTATAGGGAAGCTGAAGATGAGTGCAAAAATCTAAGGGACAAGATTCAAGAAGGGTCATATGAGTAAGGAAAGAGGGAGAAAGATGAGAACCAGAGCTAACAGTCGAAGTGTGTAAACCCAGTTCGGTCGCCACCAACATCGGATCCACCACAATATAACCACGGAGGCGAAGGACTGGTGAGACAAACTTACCCACTATCTTGCAGATTTTCTTCCAGATCAGGGGCAGAGGAGTGTCAGACGTAATGGTAGAAATGAAAGATCTCTAACCCCCATGCTTAGTCATTTGGATGGCCCTACGGCCACCGTACTCGCCTTCCGAAACAAAATATAAGAATAGGGCGTCTGTCGGTGTTTCTATCAGGCTGCATGCTTACAGCGGACAGCCCGAGCACAGTCTACATTCCACCAGGGAATGCACTTCCGTGCACCCCGGGAGATAGAGCGAGGAACAGAGCGGAGGGCAGCATTAAAAACTGTCCTGAAATAGGAGGAGGGCTCTGGGAAGAGGCAGATCAGAGAGGCCAGAAATAGTAGCGCATAAGTTAGGAGGTTCCAGTCAGCCTTGGCAAACTGCCACCTAGGGAAGGAGAAAGGAGGGTGAAAAAAGAAGGTGACAATGAAGGGGAAATGATCACTGTTATGGAGGTCATCATGAACCCACCAGGTGAAGTCCAGATAAAGAGAAGACGAGCAGAGAGAAAAATGAAGACAGGAAAGGATGCTAGTGTGTGGGAGTCAACATGAGTGGATTTACCAGAATTCAGAACAGACAGACGAACAGAGGACAAATGGTTCAAAAAGGCATCTCTGTGTGTTTGTCAGAACATCTCCCATGAGGGTATGCTGACAGTTAAAATCACCCAAAATGAGCACAGGCTCTGGTAAGGAGTCCAACGGGTCTTTAAAATCAGGAAGAGAAAGCAGGACATTTGGGGAGCGATAAATGGAACAAACTGTATACCATTTACTTACAAAGATATAGGCCGCAGAACACTGAATGGGAGATGGAAAAATTAGGGGGACGAAGGGGAATCACGAGAGCAGTGGAGTTATAGGAATCAGCAAAAGCTGGAGGGGAGGAGAGAAAGGAATAACCACCACGGAAGCACCAAGCATCAGCTCCTGAAGACAAACACAAAGCACTGAAAACTGAGTGATCAGAAGTTGCAGTTCATGGAAGTTGGCATAAAAACATAAATATTTCATTGAAGAACAGAGATAGACAAAAGATAGAAAACATAAACAGAGATAACAAGGCAAAAAAGAACACAGTAGACTAAGTAAGATCAGGACCAGGATCAGCAAAATCAAGGTGACGGGGCATAGGCAAAGCTAGCAAAGATAATGGAGGCAAGGGAGTGGGAGGATGGACCAGAGGTGGACGGACATAGTCTGGAGCAGGAGGACAGACCAGAGGCAGTCTGACAGAGTCCAGAGTGGGAGGAGGTATCGGAGAGGAGCGGTCAAGGGAATCGGGGACAGGAAGGACAAAAACAGATGTGGGCACCGGATCAAGGACAGCATCCAAGAGAGGATGCTGGAGGACCAAGGAGGCCTGGTCGACGACCGGGCCGCGGGAACACTAAGCCCTGGAAGCACCTCAAGGTAAGGATCAAGGACCAAGGAAACCTCCATAGTTGGGACAGGTGACTCTGCCACTGAAATGGGAGAGGAAGCAGGGATAGTGTCGAAGTCGGAAGGTGAGGAACATTTTGAAGCCTTCTTACCTGTCGGGAAGGAGAGGAACCAGGTTTACGTTTCTGACTTAGAGAGACAGGTGTACCATCAGCAATGTACCGGTCGATGGCCACACCAGTTTCAACAGGAGAAGGAGAATGGGAACTGTTAACATGATGAACGCTGGGAGGAGGATGGAAAATGGCCCGAACAGATGGGCAGTGAGGAGGGCTAAGACACAGAGGGAAGGGCTAAGAAGTAGGAGTGGAGCGGGAAGGGAAAGAGGACACAGGAGACTGGGAAGGAAGGAAGGAAACACCTAAATGGAGAACCAGGAGGAAGACCCTCTGGCCCAGAATGCTAAGGAGCAGGCAAGGTGATGGAGGAAGTGTCCAGGTCCAAGGCCTGGAAACGGTTGCAAAACTGAGAAAGTGGGAGAGGGCGAGGAGAAGGGGAACGCAACACACGAGCATAAGACATGCCAGAGAAAGAGAGAAGACGGCAAACCTGGTGCCTAACCTCTGGAAACATCGTGATAAATGATCACGATGTTTCAAATTGAGGATGGCTTTCTCAAATTTGTAGTGCACGCATTCACAAGAGAAGGTAGGATGGGGGTCACTGCAATTGATGCAGTGAACTTGGGAAAAAGAGCATTCCATCTTACAATGACCCGAAGCTCGACACAAGAACCATAGACACACTTCATGTGCACCTGAAGGGACCATGTCCAAATCTCCAGCATCTGCTGCACTGCAGAAGGGAGGAGAAGGGATGCACTCCTGAACAGAGCATCTGGCACCAGCAAGAATGACTGAAGATGGAAGAGACCTATTATCAAACGTGACCTTCACACAAAGAGGCTACCGACGACGATCACGAGGGGGTCGAGTGTACGTATCTATCTGGAGGATAGAATGGCCTTGCAACCCGTCCTCGTAAATTCGTATAGTCAATATTGACTTATTAAATACGTGCATAGGTGACTTACTAAACATAATAGTTTACCTTGAAAAGTTTTATAGAAAACACCGACCTTACCAAACCTTGTTAGTATGTTAAGCATCTTATAGCTTCGTAATTACAATTGTTACTTAACCTATTATAGATATAGGTTAAGTAATAATTGTAATTACGAAGTAATAAGATGCTTATCTTAACATACTAACAAGGTTAGGTAAGGTCGGTGTTTTCTATGAAGCTTTTCAAGGTAAACTATTATGTTTAGTATATCACCTATGCACGTATTTAATAAGTCAATATTGACTATACGAATTTGCGAGGACGGGTTGGGCCATGGTCCTCAAGGATATATTTAATACCCTCGTGGCAGTCTTTCAGTTCCCTGTCACCAGTCGTGACATGGTGCGAGAGAAGAACTGTGCTAATGCTGGCATTTAACTGAGCATTTTTGGAGATCCGACAACCCGTCCTCACAAATTCGTATAGTCAATATTGACTTATTAGTTACGTGCATAGGTGACATACTTAACATAATAGTTTCCCTTGAAAAGCTTCATAGAAAACACCAACCTTACCTAACCTACTTAGTATGTTAAGATAAGCATCTTATTGCTTTGTAATTACAATTATTACCTAACCTATACCTATAATAGGTTAAGTAACAATTGTAATTACGAAGCTTTAAGATGCTTGTTTTAACATACTAAGTAGGTTAGGTAAGGTTGGTGTTTTCTATGAAGCTTTTCAAGGGAAACTATTATGTTAAGTATGTCACCTATGCATGTAACTAATAAGTCAATATTGACTATACGAATTTGTGAGTACGGGTTGGGTCCGAACAGGGGTCTCCCCAATGCTGCACAACGAAGCCAAGCGGTCAGCTGCTTCCAGAGAAGTGGCTGCAACAACACATATAACAGTACAGGTGGGGTTAAAAGTGACAAACGTATCCACCGAATCAACAAGGTGTTTATGGATGAGTAAATCATCAGGTCGAGTAGGGTCAACAAGACTAAGATCAAAATACTTAGTCCACATAGCAGGACCAAACAAAACCTAAAAAAAATATTAGATTGGGAAGGAATAATGCACGTGCAAGTGCAGAGGTGACGGCACCGAGCACCCCTTGGTAAGAGGGAGGTGAAAAGCACAGATGTTACAATGAGACACACAGCCACAAAAAGTGATGAGGAGGTCACCACTGGGGGCTTGGGGCTCAATCCCGCCATAAAGGTGGGAGGAGAGCAGAGAGATTCAGTCGGAAGAGTCAGAGAAGTATCACGTTCAGGTCCCAATGAAAAGGGGGCTACAGAGCCCGGCCTTCCAGCACAGTCAGATTCGGGGGCCTGGTCGCCTACCCGACGAGTTTGAGAAGTTAAAGGAGGATCAGAAAAACGCATAGAAATGAACAGGGAAAAAATTAATCTACGAATAAGCCCCCATACCCACCATGGAGTCACAATTAGAGGATAGGACACCCGACAAGACAGGACACCCCAGGGAGCATCGTGGATATACACCCTGCAATCGTCATTTTAAGAGCAGTCAGTCTGTTGAGATCAGGTTCAGGAACGAAGGTGAGGATTGACAATAAAAGCGTCCTCTCACTTGACAACGTCAGGTACCACAGTTCTACGAGCGAGAGGCTGGCTCCCCAAACAGCAGAGAGTATGCCAACATTTAAAATAACCCAAAAGGAACACATGCTTTGATGACTAGGCTTGGAGGTATTTAAGATAGTCAAGACTAAACGGAATATGTGGGGCGAGATAAATGGAACTGATTACATACCATTTACTCACAAAGATAATGGCAGCAGTGCAATAAATGTTTGATTGAAAATGGAGGGGGACAAAAGAAACATCATTCTGGATCAAGAGAACAGTAGACTTAGGGAATCCAGCAAAAGAAGTATAGGAGGAGAGAAAGGATTAACCATTGAAGTGTCCAGAACGAGTGCCATACATTGACTCCTGGAGACATGCACAAATAAAACTGATATCAGAAGTTGTAGTTCATTAAAGATGACAAAACTATGAATGTTCCATTCAAGAATAAACAGTGAAGAATATAAATAACAGAAAAGGAGAGGAAAGTCTTGTACAGAGAAAGAACACAGGAAACTAAGAGAGTTCAGGATCAGGTTTAGAGTGAAATCAGTTGGAATGCACAGGTAAGTCTTGCAATGGATGTGTCGAGAGGATTGTGGTCCAAGAGGACCACATTCAAGGGGTCCATCAGGGCCTAGTAAGAAAGGAGGTGGTGGGGAGGGGCGGTCAAGGGAGTGGGACTGAGGAAGGACAGAAAAAAGGCCACATGTACTGAAGAACGAGAGCAGCCGATGAAAAGATGGTTGAAAGGAAGATGGATATCAGCCTGGATTCAATTGTTGGGAGGGCCGCAAGACGGAGGGAGAGCTGAGGAGGAAGACAAGGCCGCAAGACGGAGGGAGAGCTGAGGAGGAAGACAAGGCCGCAAGACGGAGGGAGAGCTGAGGAGGAAGACAAGGCCGCAAGATAGAGGGAGAGAGCTAAGGAGGAAGACAGAGGGGAAGAGCTAAGGAGGAAGTCAGAGGGGGAGAGTTGAGGAGGAAGACAGGGCCGCAAGACAGAGGGGGGGGGGGAGAGCTGAGGAGGAAGACAGGGCCACAAGACAGAGGGGAAGAGCTGAGGAGGAAGACAGGGTCGAAAGTCAAAAGAGGTCAAATTAGAGATAAAAAGAGTGAGGAGGTGTAGAAGACTGGGAAGGAATGGGTGGAAATGTCGGTTGGTGATACTTGAGTAACACCTTCGACTGACGTTCGTAGAGGAGCGCAAGAAGGGGAAACTGATGGATGCGTCGGGGTTTAAGGTTTGAAAACGGTTGTGGAGCTAAGGAAGAGAAGAAGAGTAGGGAAGAATAGTGTGACACAACGCACAAACTTAAGTCATGTCAGAGGAAGAATTCAGATGGCGGACGTAGCGTCTTGCCTCGGGGAAAGATAGGCTATCGTGATATTTCAAGTCGAGGGTGGTTTCTTCAAATTGATATTGCATGCATGTGTGGGAGACGATAGGCTGTGGTAAGAATCACCACAGTCGATACAGTGAAAGCTTGGGGAGAAGAACAAACAGTCGTAGAATGGCCAGGATCATCACACAAGCGGCAACAGGACATCTCGCTACTGCATTTTGAGGAACCATATTCATATCTCCGGCACCACTTGTTGAGATGTGGAAAAGCGGATGTGTTCCTGAATGGAGCATCTGGTACCAGAAAAAATTACGAAGATGGCAGGGTCTTCCATCAAAAGTGATCTTAGCTACCCTTAAGTGGTTAAAGATGACGACCATGAGGGAAGGGGCGTCACCTGACCTTGTCAACCTGTAGCATAGAGTAACCTTGGGCCTCAAGAACATATTTGATATCATTATGGCAGTCTTTATGTTCCGTCCCCAGTTACAACATGGTGCGGGAGAATGATTGTGCCAATGTTGGCATTTAATTTTACATTTTTGGACACCTGAACCAGTTTCTCCCGAATGCAGGACACAGCAGTCAGAAGATCAGCGGCCTCTTCAGAAGGCAGCCGTAACTAGTCGTGTGCCACTCCGGGTGGGGGTTAAAGGTAACACGAGTATCCAGAGAGTAAACACGGTGTTTATGCATGAGAAAATCACCACAGCGAGTATGGCCATCGCGACAATCAAAATATTTTGACCATGTAGCAGCCATACAGATCATGATACGTATCAGTGGTTGAGGAAATCATGGGTGATCAATTGTGTTTAAAGTGCCGTGATTCCTCATTAGAGAGGAGGGCAAAAGGCGCAGTTGTAACAACTAAAGATGGCGCCTCTCCACGTGACGAAGTAGTCACCATTGGGGACTTAAGGGTTCGATTCCACTAAGGAAGTGGGTGGGGGAACAGAGAGTATTAGTTGAGTTAGCCAATGATGATGCCTAACCTGGGGCCAAAGTTGGCAGGGCTGCTGTCCGACTGGGGCGTCTTTGTCACCCGCCCTATAAGCCTGTGTTTGAGAGGTGGCTTCCTTATCAATACACATCATTCTTCCAATAGGATAGGACCCCGAGCCAAGGGATACTACCTACCAGGGCATCAAGGGAGGCCCGAGTGCTGGCCGGTGCAGCTATGGGTGAGTTGTACCAAGCAGTGCCTCCACCTCTTTAACAGAGGGAAGTCCTACCGCATCGTACATTGCCCCACATCGGTACAAAGACCTCTTTCTCTCTCGCCCCAGCCTGGACACCAAACTAACCCCCCAAGGGCGCCCTCTCACCAGCAGGTGTTCTCATGACCCAATCGGGAGCCCTATGTTTATCTCCTTCACATGTACAGCGCCCGGAGAAGGCAAACAAGACAAGGTTCTGTGTTTTATGAGATAAAAACAAACATTATTCATTTTTGGAGAGCAAATTTAAGTCCGCAGTTGGACAGGAGCAGGCGTGGTTCTGGGCAATGAAAAGGGTCGTGGGATTTTTAAACCATTAGAATCATTTAAAAATCCATCCTCAATCCTTAAATTTCCTCCGCACTAAAATTGAGATTAACAGAAAATTTGCATTTCTAGAATAAACCCCAATTTTATTAAATGGAATTTTAGATTACATATGACCTTTATTAAGTGCATTACCATTTGTTTAATAATTCCAAGAATCAGAATAGGTTTAAAGAAAATAAATAAAGTAAATAATACATATATGTTTGTTAAATATGACCGAAAAAGTAAGATTAATAATTCTAACGCGAATTTTCTCAATATTTCTCTACCTTTTTACTGTTGATGGTAACTGAAAAATCAATTCTCCAAAATTCATTTTAATTTCTAGTCTGACGCGACACTTGAACGCGTTTCGTAATAACTTATTACATTTTGAAAGACTTTAGTTAACACACACACAACTATAACCTGAAAACACTAAACAGAGTTTTACTATGCTAATATTTAAACAGCTTTTGTCATATATACTCGCATTTAGGTGAGGTGATATGTTACAACAGTTTTGGATGAGGTGAACAAACTTTCAACACAAGACAGAACACGGTTCATTGGGTATAGATGAAAGGGAAGAATGGAAGTAACTGCAAAGGGCCTATTGGCCCATATTTCCTCTTGATGCTTCTATATTGGTACGGAGTCTTGAAGTGGGTAGAATATAGTTGTGCGTTAATTGGCTGTTGATTGCTGGTGTTGACTTGTTGATGTGTAGTGCCTCGCAGATGTCAAGCCGCCTGCTGTCGCTGTATCTATCAATGATTTCTGTGTTGTTTGTTAAGACTTCTCTGGTGATGGTCTGGTTTTAGGAAGAGATTATATGTTTTTTAATGGAGCCCTGTTGCTTATGCATTGTTAATCGCATGGAAAGAGATATTGTTTTCTTGCTTATGTAATGAGTTCTTTGGGCTTACAGTCCCCAAGTGGGCATTTAAAGGCATAGACGACATTGGTCTCTTTTAAAGCGCTCTGCTTTGTGTCTGGAGAGTTTTTCATGAGTATGTTGGCCGTTTTTTTGGTTTTATAGTAAATCGTCAATTGTATCTTCTGATTTTTGTCTGTAGGGATAACGTTCCTATTAACAATATCTTTCAGGACCCTTTCCTCCGTTTTATGAGCTGTGGAAAAGAAGTTCCTGTAAAATAGCCTAATAGGGGGTACAGGTGTTGTGTTAGTTGTCTCTTCAGAGGTTGCATGGCATTTCACCTTCCTTTTTATGATGTCTTCAACGAAACCATTGGAGAAGCCGTTGTTGATTAGGACCTGCCTTACCCTACAGAGTTCTTCATCGACTTGCTTCCATCCTGAGCTGTGGCTGAGAGCACAGTCGACATAAGCGTTAACAACACTCCTCTTGTACCTGTCTGGGCAGTCACTGTTGGCATTGAGGCACATTCCTATGTTTGTTTCCTTAGTGTAGACTGCAGTGTGGAAACCTCCGCTCCTTTCCATGACTGTTACATCTAGAAAGGGTAGCTTCCCATCCTTCTCCATCTCGTAAGTGAAACGCAACACAGAATTCTGCTCGAATGCCTCCTTCAGCTCCTGCAGACGTCTGACATCAGGTACCTGTGTAAAAATATCGTCAACATACCTGCAGTATATGGCAGGTTTCAAATTCATGTCAACTAAGACCTTCTGTTCGATGGTACCCATGTAGAAGTTTGCAAACAAGACACCTAGGGGAGAACCAATGGCGAACCCATCTACTTGCTCATACATGTGCCCATCTGGGCTCAAGAAGGGTGCCTCTTTAGTACAAGCTTGGAGTAGTTTCCTTAGAATGTTTTCTGGTATGTCAAGAGGAGTACAGGCCGGGTCACGATGTACTCCTCTTGACATACCAGAAAACATTCTAAGGAAACTACTCCAAGCTTGTACTAAAGAGGCACCCTTCTTGAGCCAGATGGGCACATGTATAAGCAAGTAGATGGGGTCGCCATGGGTTCTCCCCTAGGTGTCTTGTTTGCAAACTTCTACATGGGTACCATCGAACAGAAGGTCTTAGTCGACATGAACTTGAAATCTGTCATATACTGCAGGTATGTTGACGACATTTTTACACAGGTACCTGATGTCAGACGTCTGCAGAAGCTGAAGGAGGCATTCGAACGGAATTCTGTGTTTCGTTTCACTTACGAAACGGAGAAGGATGGGAAGCTACCCTTTCTAGATGTAACAGTCATGGAAAGGAGCGGAGGTTTCCACACTGCAGTCTATACTAAGGAAACAAACATAGGAATGTGCCTAATGCCAACAGTGACTGCCCAGACAGGTACAAGAGGAGTGTAGTTAACGCTTATGTCGACTATGCTCTCAGCCACAGCTCAGGATGGAAGCAAATCGATGAAGAACTCTGTAGGGTAAGGCAAGTCCTAATCAACAATGGCTTCTCCAATGGTTTCGTTGAAGACATCATAAAAAGGAAGGTGAAACGCCATGCAACCTCTGAAGAGACAACTAACACAACACCTGTACCCCCTATTAGGCTATTTTACAGGAACTTCTTTTCCACAGCTCATAAAACGGAGGAAAGGGTCCTGAAAGATATTGTTAGTAGGAACGTTATCCCTACAGACAAAAATCAGAAGATACAATTGACAATTTACTATAAAACCAAAAAAAACGGCCAACATACTCATGAAAAACTCTCCAGACACAAAGCAGAGCGCTTTAAAAGAGACCAACGTCGTCTATGCCTTTAAATGCCCACTTGGGGACTGTAAGCCCCAAAGAACTCAGTATATAGGTAAGAAAACAATATCTCTTCCAGGCGATTAACAATGCATAAGCAACCAAACCATCACCAGAGAAGTCTTAACAAACAACACAGAAATCATCGATAGATACAGCGACAGCAGGCGGCTTGACATCTGCGAGGCACTACACATCAAGAAGTCAACACCAGCAATCAACAGCCAATTAATGCACAACTATATTCTACCCACTTCAAGACTCCGTACCAATATAGAAGCATCAAGAGGAAATATGGGCCAATAGGCCCTTTGCAGTTACTTCCATTCTTCCCTTTCATCTATACCCAATGAACCGTGTTCTGTCTTGTGTTGAAAGTTTGTTCACCTCATCCAAAACTGTTGTAACATATCACCTCACCCAAATGCGAGTATATAAGATAAAAGCTGTTTAAATATTAGCATAGTAAAACTTTGTTTAGTGTTTGCAGGTTATAGTTGTGTGTGTGTAAACTAAAGTCTTTGAAAATGTAATAAGTTATTACGAAACGCGTTCAAGTGTCGCGTCAGACTAGAAATTAAAATGAATTTTGGAGAATTGATTTTTCAATTACCATCAACAGTAAAAAGAATCATAAGAAATATTGAGAAAATTCGTGTTAGAATTATTAATCTTACTTTTCGGTCATATTTAACAACATATGTTTACAAGAAAGTCTGCTACCAATATATATATATATATATATATATATATATATATATATATATATATATATATATATATATATATATATATATATATATATATATATATATATATATATCTATATATATATATATATTATCTATATATATATATATATATATATATATATATATATATATATATATATATATATATATATATATATATCTCTATATATCTATATATATATATTATATATATATACACCCATATGTAATATGCAGAATCTTCTACATTTGAAAAGCAGAAATTATATCAAAGTACTTTTGAACACTTTCGTGCCCCGTGCCAATGTGACACGAAAGTTACAATTTTCTCTTGTCTGTGTAAGTGTTATTTTCTGATAGATTATATACCTCCAGGTATAGAAAACGGATATTGTTCCGCTCAAACTTTGTTTTGACCTCTGGCTTAAACAGGTTAAGGAAGACATCTCGAAGGTCTCTGAAGACTACCGACTTTATGAAACATTCTCACAATTCTAAATAAGTCGGTAGTCTTCAAGTGCCTTCAAGACGGCTTCCCTAAGCTCTCTAAGCCAAAAGTCGAAGCGAAGTTTTTGAGGAGAATAATACCCGTTTTCTATATTTTGGAGGCGTTAGCAATCGGAAAATATCTCTTACTTCCCAGTGATGAGAATTGTTACATGGTGGAATTTGAGAAACATTTGAATTTAATGTTTAAGCTAAATTTCTTAAGTTTTGAAACTAAGCATTCTTGAGCTCACACGCTTAACGTAGACACCTGTTATGGAAGCCTATATGTAGACTTCTGTTATGGAAGCCTCTATATGTAGACTCCTGTTATGGAAGCCTATATGTAGACTCCTGTTATGGAAGCCTATATGTAGACACCTGTTATGGAAGCCTATATGTAGACACCTGTTATGAGAGCCTATATGTAGACACCTGTTATGAAAGCCTATATGTAGACACCTGTTACGGAAGCCTATATGTAGACACCTGTTATGAAAGCCTATATGTAGACACCTGTTACGGAAGCCTATATGTTGACACCTATAAGGGAAAACCTGTATGTCGAATCCTTGTCCATTATTGGTGGGGAAACATGATTCTATTATTGGTGAGGTGACATAATTCAAATATTGATGGGAAAGACATAATTCTGTTCTTGGTGAGGGAGGACATGATTCTATTCTTTGTAGGAGAAACATGATTCTGTTCTTTGTGGGGGAAGACATGATTCTCCTGTTGGTTGGGGAGATATGATTCTGTTGTCGGTGGTAAGGGGAAAGGCGAGAGAAAGTGAGGAAGGAAACAATGAAAATGATGACAGAGTTTAGAAATGCAGAGGCTATTATTATTATTATTATTATTATTATTATTATTATTATTATTATTATTATTATTATTATTATTATTATTATTTTAAAATTTTATTTTTGCTACTGTTGCTGTTGTCATTTTTGTTTAGTTATGAAGACAATTTGAAAATTTTTAATTTAGTGTGGTTTTGTTTTAGCTTATTAAATTTGTCTAAAATTTGTTATATAACCTTGCCATGGCAGCGTATATTATATAAAGCGTTTCATGACTTTACCATGTTTTAACATATACATAGAGAGAGTTCTCTCACATAGAGAGAACTGGATAAGCACCTCCGAAGGATACCTTATCAACCAGGCTGTGACTCATACGTCAGGCTGCGAGCAGCCGCGTCCAACAGCCTGGTTGATCAGTCCAGCAAACAGGAGGCCTGGTCGATGACCGGGCCGCGGGGAGGCTAAGCCCCGGAAGCACCTCATGGTATCCTCAAGGTATGCATAACATGTCATTACAGATTCTTCACGCACCACTTCATTGGTCTCTCATAGCATCATATTGGTTTTAGATTGTCTCGAGGAAGGTGGAAAATATTAGAGGGACTGGTTCCAAATCTGAACACGGAGATTACATCACAGGAGGCATGGCAGGATGTGCAGAATACCCCCAGTGAAAAGCAGAGGTGCAATAGGTACGCTGAGGAACAACTCTATCAACATCAGAGGCCTGAGACTGTTCAAGACTCCTGCTACGCGTAAAGAGTATAACTGGGTGGCCTCCCAGTGTTCAAGAGAGCACTCGACAAACACCTCCAAAGGATGCCTGATCAACCAGGCTGTGAGCAGCCACATCCAACATCCTGGTTGACCAGACGACCAACCAGGAGGCCTGGTCGGAGACCGGGCTTCGGGGCCGTTGTTCCACGGAACCTCCTCTAGGTAGGTAGGGCTTCACATAGCCTTATATAGCATAAGATACAACATTACATAGCCTTATATAGCATCAGATACAGCATCACATAGCCTTATATAGTATCAAATATAATTTTATAGTTTTTCATAGTTTTCCATAGCCTTGCATAGCATCTCATTGCCGTCCATAGCATCAGTGTCACAAAACCTAGCCTAGTGTCACACAGCCTTCCATGGTGCTAGAAAATCTAGTCTAGCATCACACAGCATTACAAAACCTAGCCTAACAGCAGATGCCATTTAACTTAGGAGAGACAAAGAGTTAACATATGAATGATGACGAGATAACCTACTTGACGAAGGAAGCACACTAATGACATCACAAAAAACGCAACTAGAACAAACTAGGACACGAGTTCAATACATGGATTGCTCAGTGCTTGGATTAAGCAACCTCTCCTCAGGGGAATGTGTTCCGTTATGGTAATAACTTCAAAGTAAGTAAGTAATTATCAAAAGAAGGCACCAAGCCGGGAAGGCTATGTAGCACCATCAATGTGTGGAATAATCAGAGGGCGCTAAATATCCCTAAAGATGCCAATGCGAGAACAAAATGCATAAGGCGAATTATATCAACGGTATCCAATTCACCAAGAATTCTATCAAGGGACAAGTGATCGCGAGGGACGGTCGGGAAGCAAGACACACATTCGTCCTGGAAGTCAGGACATTCAACATGGATATGCACAACTGTAAGAGAGACAATGCAGATTGGACAATAAGGAGCAGGGCGGCGCTTCATTAAGTGCCCATAAGTTAAGCGTATGTGGCCAATACGTAACCTCACCAGAGCCGTTTACCACCACGTTAGGAGGAAGGCCACGGGAAAACACTAATCTTATGAGCACGTAGTTTGTTACCAGTAACTCAAGACCAACGACCTTGCCAATGAACAAGGATGGATGAATGAATAACTTGGTAAAAATTGGAATAAGGAACACCTTTATAGGAGAAGGGACAAGTGAGGACAGCCTCCTTAGCGGCAGCATCCGCATGCTCTTTTAAGGACACACCAATATGGCTGGGAACTCAGGAAAATGCCGGAAGCAAGGGAGGAAAGAAGACCATCGAGGGCAACAAGAAAAAAAGTAGTGCTCAGAACATTACCTTAGGATATACCTCCATATTGTCGATAAGAGACAGAGCGGTGCGAAACCTCACTCAAAAGGAACGACTAGAGAGGAAGCTTTGTAGGAAGAGATGGAGATTACCACGATAGCCAAAAGAATGGAGTTGGAACAGATATGGTATCGTCAGGTGGTGTCGTACGCCTTTTCCAGGTCAAAAAGGACAGCAACAACGGAAGTCTTCACCGCAAAAGCAGTACAGATATTGACTTCCAAGTTCACCAAGACATCAGTCGTGCTGCGGCACTTGCAAAAGCCAAAATGAGAAGGGGAGAGGTGGTGATAATGTTCCAAAAACCACATCAGACGAACATTGACCATACGTTCAAAGAATTTGCAAACCTAACTCATGAGGGCAATGGTGTGGAAGTCCCAAGGGCATGTCCAAAAAAACCCTGGTTTTCGAATAGGAAGAACCACCGCATCGAGCCAGTCCTCGGGGACTGATGACTCCCAGATATGGTTATACAGATTTAGTGAATACCGAGACGTGCGCGGAGGGAGATGGCGAAGCATCTCATAATGAATGTCATCTGAACCCTCTGCTGTAGAACCGCAGAGGGCCAGGGTAGACTGAAGTTCAGAGAGAGAGAAGGGATCGTTATAGGGAAGCTGGAGATGAGTGCGAAAGTCTATGGGATAAGATTCATAAAAAGGCTTACGATTAAGGAAAGACAGAGGAAGATGAGAATTGGAACTAACAGTCGAAAGTGGGAACCTAGTTCGATAGCGACCGCCACCACATCCACTACAATAGTATCATGGTGGTGAAGAAATGGCGAGACATCTGGAACAAACTTACCCATTATCTTGCAAATTTTCTACCAGATCTGGGGCAGAGAAGTATTGGAAGTAATGGTTGAGACATAAGATTTCCAACTCTCACGCTTAGCTGTACGGATGGTCCTATGGGCCACCGCACTCGCCTTCAGAAATAAAATAAAAGAATCAGCCATCTACCGGCGACGGTATTTCTTCCAGACTGCACGCTAACATAAGAACAAAGGCAACTGCAGAAGGCCTATTGGCCCATACGAGGCAGCTCCTATTTATAACCACCCAATCCCACTCATATACATGTCCAACCCATGCTTGAAACAATCGAGGGACCCCACCTCCACAATGTTACGCGGCAATTGGTTCCACAAATCAACAACCCTGTTACTGAACCAGTATTTACCCAAGTCTTTCCTAAATCTAAACTTATCCAATTTATACCCATTGTTTCGCGTTCTGTCCTGTGTTGATACTTTCAATACCCTATTAATATCCCCTTTGTTATGTCCATTCATCCACTTGTAAACCTCTATCATGTCACCCCTAACTCTTCGCCTTTCCAGTGAATGCAATTAAGCTTTGTTAATCTTTCTTCATATGAAAGATTTCTAATTTGGGGAATTAACTTAGTCATCCTACGCTGGACACGTTCAAGTGAATTTATATCCATTCTATAATATGGCGACCAAAACTGAACTGCATAATCTAAATGGGGCCTAACCAGAGCAAGATATAGCTTGAGAACCACACCAGGTGTCTTGTTACTTACGCTGCGATTAATAAATCCGAGTGTCCTATTTGCCTTATTACGAACATTTATGCATTGATCCTTTTGTTTTAAATTCTTACTAATTATAACTCCCAGATCCCTTTCGCAATCCGACTTCGCAATCTCAACACCATCTAGCTCGTATCTTGTAACTCTATCATCATTACCTAGCCTCAGAACTTTACATTTATCAGCATTAAACTGCATCTGCCAGTCCTTTGACCATTTCAAAACCCTATCTAGATCAACTTGAAGTGATAGTGAGTCCTCCTCCGAATTAATTTCCCTACCGATTTTCGTATCATCGGCAAATTTGCAAATGTTGCTACTCAAACCTGAATCTAAATCATTTATATATTTATAAACAACAGAGGTCCCAAGACAGAGCCTTGAGGCACTCCACTTACAACATTTTCCCACTCTGACTTGACTCCATTTATACTAACTCTCTGTTTCCTTTGGTATAGCCATGCCCTAATCCAGCTTAATATAGCACCCCCAATACCATGAGCCTCTATCTTTTTAATCAGTCTTTCATGTGGCACTGTATCGAAAGCTTTGCTAAAGTCAAGGTACACAACATCACAATCCTTACCACTATCAACTGCCTCAACTATGCTAGAATAAAAAGATAACAAATTTGTTAAACATGAACGGCCATTTATAAAACCATGTTGCGACTCAATTATTAATTTATGTTTTTCAAGATGAAGACGAATTTTATTTGCTATTATAGATTCGAGTAACTTTCCCACAATAGACGTTAGGCTAATTGGTCGATAGTTAGACGCAAGTGATCTATCTCCTTTCTTAAAAACTGGTATCACATTAGCAACTTTCCAAAACTCTGGCACTCTGCCTGACTCTATTGATTTATTAAATATGATTGACAGTGGGTCACAAAGCTCCTCTTTGCATTCTTTCAGCACTCTGGCAAACACTTCATCCGGCCCTGGGGATTTGTTTGGTTTGAGTTTTACTATTTGTTTAAGAACATCCTCCCTGGTAACTGCTAAACTCGTCAACCTGTCCTCGTCCCCACCCACATAGACTTGTTGGGCTGAAGGCATATTGTTAAGTTCCTCTTTAGTAAATACAGATACAAAATATTTATTAAAAATACTACTCATCTCTTCATCACTATCTGTTATTTGACCTGTCTCAGTTTTTAATGGACCTATCCTTTCCCTAGTCTTAGTTCGATATAACTGAAAAACCCTTTAGGATTTGTCTTTGCTTGCCCTGCTATACGAACTTCATAGTTTCTTTTTGCTTTCCTTATCTCTTTTTTAACATTTCTAACTAGTTGTACGAATTCCTGTTCTAAAGTGACCTCCCCATTTTTAATCCTCTTGTACCAAGCTCTCTTTTTACCTATAAGATTCTTCAAATTCTTTGTTATCCACTTTGGGTCATTAGTAATCGATCTATTCAATTTGTGTGGTATACTACGTTCCTGTGCTTTGTTTAGAATATTCTTAAATACGTTATAAATTGAATCTACATCGAAATCCCCATTTACATCACCTATCGCTGGGTTCATGTCTCGCTCCAAGACCGGCCCACACCCATACCCAAGACTTTCCAATCAATTTGACCCAAAAATTTCTTAGGCTATTAAAATCAGCTTTTCGAAAATCTGGCACTTTAACAAATTTTCTCCTACAGGTCTATTCCATTCTATGCCAAATCTGATTTCTTTGTGATCACTGTTCCCTAGCTCACTCCCTATTTCGATGTCATTAATTTGTGTTTCCCTGTTAGTTAACACTAAATCTAAAATATTATTTTCCCGTGTTGGTTCCTTAATGTGTTGCGTAAGAAAGCAATCGTCAATTAATTCTAGAAAATCTTCTGCTTCACTATTCCCTGTTTTGTTCAACCAGTTTATTCCACTCAAATTAAAGTCACCCATGACATAAATACTGTTAGATCTAGATGCCCTAGATATTTCATCCCATAGATGCTTTGCTTCCATTCTGTCTAAATTTGGTGGCCTATATATAACTCCAATTATAATATTATTTGCTTTTTCGTTTAATTCTATCCAAATAGTTTCTGTGTGTGGCTCAGTTTTGATTCCCTCTTTGAGACTACATTTCAAATTGTCCCTAACGTATATATGGCTACTCCACCACCTCGTCTAATATATCTATCTGTGTGAAATAGTTTAAATCCATTTATTTGATATTCGGCTAATAGTTCTCTATTATCAACATTCATCCACGTTTCGGTAAGTGCAATAATATCTATTTTTTCTGTGCAGACAAGAGCATTTAATTCGTTAATTTATTTCTTAGACTTCTACTGTTTGTGTAATATACCCTAAGTGAATTGTTATTTTGAGGCCCTTCTCTTTCCCTGATCATTTTGCCAATTCCTTTCTCCCGCAAACACATACTTTATTACTTACATCCTTCCTCCAAATCAATTCCCATACCTCTATCTACTAACAGTTTAAACCCAAAAACACCTCTAACCACTTCTT
>WNGS01162647.1:4297310-4308095 GCA_020271785.1 Procambarus virginalis | reverse complement strand
TATATATATATATATATATATATATATATATATATATAATATTATTATATATAATTTTTGTAGCATCTTTCCTGTAGACATATGTTATTAAATATGACCGAAAAAGTAAGATTAATAATTCTAACACGAATTTTCTCAATTTTCCTTATGTTTGTTTTTACTGATGACGGTAAATGAAAAATCAATTCTCCAAATTCATTCTTTATTTCTTAGTCTGACGCGACACTTGAGCGCGTTTCGTAAAACTTATTACATTTTCAAAGACTTTAGTTACACACACAGAACAACTATAACAAAGCTTTTCTTTTTTACCTGCATTTGGGTGAGGTGACATGTTACAATGGTTTGGGGTGAGGTGAGAACAAACACAGAACACGAAACAATGGGTATAAGTAAAGGGAAGAATAGATCTGTAACTGCAGAAGGCCTATTGGCCCTATTTCTTGATGTTTCTATATGGAGCGGAGTCTTGAAGTGGGTAGAATATAGTTGTGCGTTAATTGGCTGTTGATTGCTGGTGTTGACTTCTTGATGTGTAGTGCCTCGCAGATGTCAAGCCGCCTGTTGTCGCTGTATCTATCAATGATTTCTGTGTTGTTTGTTAAGATTTCTCTGGTGATGGTTTGGTTGTGGGAAGAGATTATATGTTCCTTGATAGAGCCCTGTTGCTTATGCATCGTTAATCGCCTGGAAAGAGATGTTGTTGTCTTGCCTATATATTGAGTTCTTTGGGCTTACAGTCCCCAAGTGGGCATTTGAAGGCATAGACGACATTGGTCTCTTTCAAAGCGTTCTGCTTTGTGTCTGGAGAGTTTCTCATGAGTAGGTTGGCAGTTTTCTTGGTTTTATAGTAAATCGTCAATTGTATCTTCTGATTTTTGTCTGTAGGGATAACGTTTCTATTAACAATATCTTTCAGGACCCTTTCCTCCGTTTTATGAGCTGTGGAGAAGAAGTTCCTGTAAAATAGTCTAATAGGGGGTATAGGTGTTGTGTTAGTTGTATCTTCAGAGGTTGCATGGCGTTTCACTTTCCTTCTTATGATGTCTTCAATGAAACCATTGGAGAAGCCGTTGTTGACTAGGACCTGCCTTACTCTACAGAGTTCTTCGTCGACTTGCTTCCATTCTGAGCTGTGGCTGAGAGCACGGTCGACATAAGCGTTAACAACACTCCTCTTGTACCTATCTGGGCAGTCACTGTTGGCATTTAGGCACATTCCTATGTTTGTTTCTTAGTGTAGACTGTAGTGTGGAAACCTCCGCTCCTTTCCATGACTGTTACATCTAGAAAGGGCAGCTTCCCATCCTTCTCCATCTCGTAAGTGAAACGTAACACAGAATTCTGCTCAAACGCTTCTTTCAGCTCCTGCAGATGTCTGACATCAGGTACCTGTGTAAAAATGTCGTCAACATACCTGCAGTATATGGCCGGTTTCAAGTTCAAGTCGACTAAGACTTTTTCCTCAATAGTACCCATGTAGAAGTTTGCAAACAGGACGCCTAGGGGAGAACCCATAGCGACCCATCTACTTGCTTATACATGTGCCCATCCGGGCTCAAGAAGGGTGCCTCCTTAGTACAAGCTTGGAGTAGTTTCCTCAGGATATTTTCTGGCATGTCAAGGGGAGTACAGGCCGGGTCTCGATACACTCGGTCCCTATCATCCCGATTGTTTCATCCACAGGTACGTTGGTGAACAGTGATTCTACGTCCAACGATGCTCTTATCCCTGTAGCCCGTGTTCCCCGCAGTAAGTCAACAAATTCCTTCGGGGATTTCAGGCTGAAGTTGCACGGGACATAAGGAGTCAGTAAGCCGTTGAGTCGTTTCGCCAGTCTGTACGTGGGTGTGGGTATCTGGCTGATAATTGGCCGAAGTGGGTTTCCAGGCTTATGCGTCTTGACGTTTCCATACGCATATCCAGGTTATATTCTCCAATAATCTTTGGCAGGTGGAGTCCGGATTTCTTGGCATTCACAGTTTCAATCAACTTGTTGACCTTTGTTTTCAATTCGGCTGTAGTGTCCTTCGTTACCCTTTGGAATTTAGTTTGGTCAGAGAGTATGTGGTTCATTTTCGCCAGATATTCGTCTTCTTAAGGATGACGTATATTGGCGACTTGTCGCCTCTCCTGACAACTATCTCCTGTTCTCACGAAGGCTCTTGGCTGCCGCTTTGAGCTCGGGGGTCAGTATGGTACTTCTGTAGTTGCCTCGATTCTTTCCTCCTTCTGCGATAAGTTCAGCTTGTAAGGTGTCTTTGGTGGTGACCTTCTTTTGTGCTTCGAGGTCAAATATGTCGTCCAACAGGATCTCCAACTCCACTTTCCGGGCCAACGCACTTGGTCTGGACATAACGTGACAGTTTATACCCAGATTTAGGAGAGTGACTTGGTCCTCAGTGAGGTTGATACCTGCAAGGTTCAGGAAGCCGTCTCTTGGTCGTGGAATTGCCATGGGTCCTCCATATAGTGTTGTTAGCTTCTTGATAATCCTTGTTTCCGTGCTGAGGTGATGTCGGTCTGTGAGGATGTCGAGGGTGTTGTTCGATGCGGGTGCGGAGACTTTCGTCGATGTTGCTGTTTCTCTCCTCGTTTGTGGCCTGAAGTAGTTGCGTTTTTGTCTCCTCGACATCCTCACAGACCGGACATCACCTCAGCACGGAAACAAGGATTATCAAGAAGCTAACACACTATATGGAGGACCCATGGCAATTCCACGACCAAGAGACGGCTTCCTGAACCTTGCAGGTATCAACCTCACTGAGGACCAAGTCACTCTCCTAATCTGGGTATAAACTGTCACGTTATGTCCAGACCAAGTGCGTTGGCCGGAAAGTGGAGTTGGAGATCCTGTTGGACGACATATTTGACCTCGAAGCACAAAAGAAGGTCACCACCAAAGACACCTTACAAGCTGAACTTATTGCAGAAGGAGGAAAGAATCGAGGCAACTACAGAAGTACCATACTGACCCCCGAGCTCAAAGCGGCAGCCAAGAGCCTTCGTGAGAACAAGGAGATAGTTGTCAGGAGAGGCGACAAGTCGCCAATATACGTCATCCTTAAGAAAGACGAATATCTGGCGAAATGAACCACATACTCTCTGACCAAACTAAATTCCAAAGGGTACGAAGGACACTACAGCCGAATTGAAAACAAAGGTCAACAAGTTGATTGAAACTGTGAATGCCAAGAAATCCGGACTCCACCTGCCAAAGATTATTGGAGAATATAACCTGGATATGCGTATGGAAACGTCAAGACGCATAAGCCTGGAAACCCACTTCGGCCAATTATCAGCCAGATACCCACACCCACGTACAGACTGGCGAAACGACTCAACGGCTTACTGACTCCTTATGTCCCGTGCAACTTCAGCCTGAAATCCCCGAAGGAATTTGTTGACTTACTGCGGGGAACACGGGCTACAGGGATAAGAGCATCGTTGGACGTAGAATCACTGTTCACCAACGTACCTGTGGATGAAACAATCGGGATGATAGTGGACCGAGTGTATCGAGACCCGGCCTGTACTCCCCTTGACATGCCAGAGAATATCCTGAGGAAACTACTCCAAGCTTGTACTAAGGAGGCACCCTTCTTGAGCCCGGATGGGCACATGTATAAGCAAGTAGATGGGGTCGCTATGGGTTCTCCCCTAGGCGTCCTGTTTGCAAACTTCTACATGGGTACTATTGAGGAAAAAGTCTTAGTCGACTTGAACTTGAAACCGGCCATATACTGCAGGTATGTTGACGACATTTTACACAGGTACCTGATGTCAGACATCTGCAGGAGCTGAAAGAAGCGTTTGAGCAGAATTCTGTGTTACGTTTCACTTACGAGATGGAGAAGGATGGGAAGCTGCCCTTTCTAGATGTAACAGTCATGGAAAGGAGCGGAGGTTTCCACACTACAGTCTACACTAAGGAAACAAACATAGGAATGTGCCTAAATGCCAACAGTGACTGCCCAGATAGGTACAAGAGGAGTGTTGTTAACGCTTATGTCGACCGTGCTCTCAGCCACAGCTCAGAATGGAAGCAAGTCGACGAAGAACTCTGTAGAGTAAGGCAGGTCCTAGTCAACAACGGCTTCTCCAATGGTTTCATTGAAGACATCATAAGAAGGAAAGTGAAACGCCATGCAACCTCTGAAGATACAACTAACACAACACCTATACCCCCTATTAGACTATTTTACAGGAACTTCTTCTCCACAGCTCATAAAACGGAGGAAAGGGTCCTGAAAGATATTGTTAATAGAAACGTTATCCCTACAGACAAAAATCAGAAGATACAATTGACGATTTACTATAAAACCAAGAAAACTGCCAACCTACTCATGAGAAACTCTCCAGACACAAAGCAGAACGCTTTGAAAGAGACCAATGTCGTCTATGCCTTCAAATGCCCACTTGGGGACTGTAAGCCCAAAGAACTCAATTATAGGCAAGACAACAACATCTCTTTCCAGGCGATTAACGATGCATAAGCAACAGGGCTCTATCAAGGAACATATAATCTCTTCCCACAACCAAACCATCACCAGAGAAATCTTAACAAACAACACAGAAATCATTGATAGATACAGCGACAACAGGCGGCTTGACATCTGCGAGGCACTACACATCAAGAAGTCAACACCAGCAATCAACAGCCAATTAACGCACACTATATTCTACCCACTTCAAGACTCCGCTCCAATATAGAAACATCAAGAAATATGGGCCAATAGGCCTTCTGCAGTTACAGATCTATTCTTCCCTTAGCTTATACCCATTGTTTCGTGTTCTGTGTTTGTTCTCACCTCACCCCAAACCATTGTAACATGTCACCTCACCCAAATGCAGGTATAAAAAGAAAAGCTGTTTAAACTCTGTTCAGTGTGTGAACTAAAGTCTTTGAAAATGTAATAAGTTTTACGAAACGCGCTCAAGTGTCGCGTCAGACTAAGAAATAAAGAATGAATTTTGGAGAATTGATTTTTCATTTACCGTCATCAGTAAAACAAACATAAGGAAAATTGAGAAAATTCGTGTTAGAATTATTAATCTTACTTTTTCGGTCATATTTAATAAATATATACTATACTATACATATATATATAATATTATATATTATAATATATATTATATATATTATATATATATAATGTATCTATTATATCGACCCATATATATATATAATATAGATATATATATTAATATATATAATATATATATATATATATATACTCTATATATATATTATATATAGATATTATATTATATGGGATAGTATTGGGTAAAATTGAAGGTAAGAATGGAAGTAACTGCAGAAGGCCTATTGGCCCATATTTCTTGATGCTCTATATGGAGCGGAGTCTTGAAGTGGGTAGAATATAGTTGTGCATTAATTGGCTGTTTGCGGGTGTGACTTCTTGATGTGTAGTGCCTCGCAGATATCAAGCTGCCTGCTATCGCTGTATCTATCGATGATTTCCGTGTTTATTGTTAACAAAACAACACGGAATCATCGATGAAGTCATCGGAAATCATCGATAGATACAGCGATAGCAGGCGGCTTGATATCTGCGAGGCACTACACATCAAGAAGTCAACACCAGCAATCAACAGCCAATTAATGCACAACTATATTCTACCCATTTCAGGACTCCGCTCCAATATAGAAGCATCAAGAAATATGGGCCAATAGGCTTCTGCAGTTACTTCCATTCTTACCTTCAATTTACCCAATTACTATCCCATTAATACCCATTGTTTCGTGTTCTGTCCTGTGTTGAAAGTTTTGTTCACCTCATCCAAAACTGTTGTAACATATATAATTATATAATATATATATATATATATATATATATATATATATAGAGAGAGAGAGAGAGAGAGAGAGAGAGAGAGAGAGAGAGAGAGAGAGAGAGAGAGAGAGAGAGAGGAGAGCGCGAGAGAGAGGCTACCAAAACAAATTGACTAGTTATGTTTTCAAAGAAAACGTGACTGCTTCACAGAATTCTGCTACGAATACGAAAATATACAGGATAAGTCACCCCGAAGGGCAAGCCTTGAAGCGGGGACAGCTGAAGAGAAGTAGGTCCGAGGAAACTGAAGCTGTAGAGAAAAGTGCCAGGGCTTGACCCAGCTGCGTGTCCTAAGTCGATGATGTGACAGTCTGTCTTCTGGTGGTGTCTTCTTTCTTGAGTTTTCTTGTACCTTCTTTCTTAAGTCTTTTTTTCTTTTTTCTTCTGTCTTGTATCTTCTTTCTTCTACTTGTGTCTCTTTCTTCTACTACTTCTTGCTTCTGGTAACCATTTGATGATGTTTCTTGTACGCGACGAAACCCTTAGCGAAGAGTTCGTGGGTCAGTGTGGATTCGTCACATTCCTCGAGAATGGTGTCGACTGTAACAATCCAGAGCGTCTTCGTTTCTAGCACAGTCTGCAAGTTGTAAGTATTCTTTATAGCACTTATTATATATACGGCTGGTGAGCCGTCTGAACTCAGGAGATCCAGCTGTAGTTTTATCACGCTGTAGATGTAGTTCCATGATTGCTTGAGGTATAGGTACGTGTGCTACTTCAATGTCAACAGTGGTAGTAGAGTCATCATCGGAAGACAAGTGGAGGTCTGCAGAAGCATCAGGTGTAGGTGCCGCTGAAGCTGGTGTAGTCACAGGTTCAACTGGAGTAGTAGATGGTTGGTCTGGAGTGGCAGTGTGTAAGAAGTTGCATGAACTGTAGCAGAAGCTGTAGCAGGTTGCAGAGGGTGGGCGTCAGCAGACAAATCTGCCAGTATAAATGGAGAGATAGTGATGTCAGGGCTGAAGTGGTATTAGTAGCTGAAGTCGTAGCGGTGGCAGTGGCTGATGGTGTACTTGTGAAGAGTTCCTCAGGAACACTAAATGTTGGTAGACCATTGGCAGCGTTAGTATGTTTAGAATTTGTACGAATTCCTTGCAGTTCGTGCCTGCCATCATTTCAGCCAGGCGGACGAGTCCGAAGATAGTACTATGATCGATGTTGGGGGACAGAAATTGGTGTGGTGAAGTCTGGTTCATTGATTGGCCGAGAGAGGTAGTGGCTGTTGCGGCTGAATCGTTGATTGGTTGGCGGACTGGGAGTGAGGCCCCCAATGCAGGCTGAGAAGCTCCGCCCCCACCCGGAAGCTCAGGGAAATTGGCGGCTTCTACGTTGAATGTTGATGGTTCACGGCGAGTGGTGTTGACCTGCCTTGCGTCAGACATCTTCTGAATTTTCGCACGTCTTCGAGGGCTCTCAGCAGAGACGGCAGTACGGTGGCCTTGGCAGAGAAGATCGGAGGAAGTTGTTGGTGCATCGTTTGACGTGGTGATTCTCGGCGCACTTGCTGCACCGTTTGTACGGAGACGTTCACTTTTGTGTGAATTGCTCATAGCTATAGCAATTATAGCATTGTCGAAGATGGTAATAATGTTCTTTGCTGATCTGTCGGGGTGTGCAAGCGATGCCAAAGCACCAGAAGCCGTGGTAGTAGCAAAGGTAGCTTCCCCAGGCGATGTGAAGGTGACCTTTATGGTGGAGAGGTGGCTGTCCTGTACAAGAATAAACTTTACAGTGACAGCAGTCAAGGAAGGGTGTCTGTTCATTTATGCTGGTGACGACGTCGGTGGCAGCTTTTTCGTAAAAGTAGGAGCCACTCTCCGCACAAACACCGTCCTGGCTACGAGGTAGTGTCGTGGTGGGGTGAGGATCATGAGCGCCTTCTCAAGAGCAGTAAGTTGGTGGGGTCCAATAGACCTGTACGGCCTCGGCACTGCTGAACAGCAGTTGAGGTCCTTCATCGTCGACGACGACGTCCAGTGGTGCAACGTTGGTTTTTGTGCTGATCAAACCGAGATATCTGACCGGGTAAGGGTCCGGTCCGCTCGATATCGTACCTTGATCCGGTAGATCATGGTAGCTCTCGTCGGTGCTGCCTAATGTTTACCCACCAAGCAGTGCTGGGTGCAAGAGAGCCTTGCCTAGAAGGTTGCACTTTCCTTAAGAGGTCTCCCGTCTCTTACCTGAATAATGCACCGGATCAGGATGGGGTTTGACCTAATAGAGCAAAGTACTCTCATCCCTGTAACCATTACTAGTACTACTGCTACTGCTGCAGCTAGTGTAGCTCTACAACTAGTTTATTATAGTTACTCATGAATTGATTATCAATATATAAACAATATTAAAGTAAAAATTGAGATGAAAAGGGACAGTAATAGGTTAAATCTGAATTTCAATTTTGGTTAAAATTTGATGATGATAGTTTATGCAAGGGAGCCCAGGCCCGTCTGTCTAGTATATTCGTCATATCAATAGGGTTGGAGAGCGAATAGACTGATGTGTATATATAAATGTAGAGTATATACAGTTGAAAATAGACGCGGGGGAAGATTAATGAGGATATAAGGTATATTTTACTATATAATGTTATAAAAAGATTATACACATTATGTATAAAAATTAAAACAAATGTTTACAAAATTTAACTGGTGTGAAGAAAGTGGTTACAATTTTAATCATTTGTTATATAAAAAAAAATGCGTGATAATGATAGCTTTATCTAAAAAATCATATCTACGAAAGTGAAACTACAAATTTTGTGTGTGTATTAGCTCATATGTTAGTAAAGCACCCCTCAAAGGAAAAAAAAATTAGCAATGCAAAGCAATCTATTGTGATATTGCTTGTAAAGTGAGGGGGATAGTGGAGCGAGTGTACCTCAACCTTCCTGATGGGGAGTGGTTGTAGGTTGGTGTCCGCCAGGGCGTGTTCCTCCGCCTGTAGTGCCCTCACGGCCTCAGGGTGGATGAAGTTAGCAGAGGGTGTGCGTCCCCTCTACCGTGGACCAAGGAAGAAAGTTGGGGAGAACACGGAAATAGTGGATGAAGGGGAATAGTGGATAAAGCGGAAATAGTGGATGAGGGGAAAATATCGGAACAGAATGACAAGAATCCCCAGAGTATTATGTTTCTTTCCCAGGAGAGGTCAAGACCATGAGACTTGCTGTTTTTTAAACAACACAACATGGGGATCATCTCAGTTACTTTTTTTTTAGAATATTGAACAAAGTAGAAAACGTTGATAATGAAAGGGACGACATGATGGCTCCTTTTGCTAGCAACAACAATAGTTTCACCCAAATTACCCATGCCAGGGACCACAGGCCAAATCCGGTTCCATTCTACAGAGACACAAGGAACAAGGATACTAGATTACCCCTAACCAAAAAAAGGCCACCGGACAGGTGGGCGAGCCGAACTACAATCAATGTAAACAAACACAAAAAACAGGACGAGTCTCCGAAACGAATGGACTACCTATCATGAAGTAGTTCACTCATTAGTTCACCTGTGCACCACCAGAGGATGAACATCATTCTCCTTAATTCTCCCCACACCGGTTTCTAGCCTTGACACTAGTTATTTTGCGTGGCATGATTGTCCATAACATCTGTTTTCGCTCCTCTTTTGCGGTAAATCAGTAAGTGTTAGACGTCCTGGACACTGCGTGTCCTATGAGCATGGCATTTGCTTGTGTATTTTTTATTATATTTTGGTATGTACTTCATGTTATACCTCACTTCTTGTGTAGACTCCGACTAAGGTGCATCTTAAACTGCAAGTTCCTAGAATGATAATTCTAGGTGTTTACTGGTGTTGCCTCTGCCCAACCAGAACTGCCTACCCTGGTGGGTTTAGGTAGCGGTTTCTCAGAAGCCAGCTTCCTGAGGAAGGTGCCTCGCCTTTAGCAATGTATGGTCTTTGATTCTATGTGTAGTTTTGTGGATAAGGGAGTCAGTTTTTTTTTCATAAAAGGTACACACAGGTGCTTCAAGTGGACTTTTATACAATGCGCCGCTCATATCTTTAACTACCGCGTTTATACCCTAGACTGTTTTCAGTATTAATGAGCTACAACGAGTGGTGATGCTGTAGCATCACTATGTCACTATTCTTGGTGATTTTTCTTGGTCTATATTCCAGGACCCTGCAAGCCCTTGCAGTTTTAGGGAATTCATCATTTACCAGCCATCTGATTCTGTCCTGACTGGGTGTGAGTTTGAAGATATGTCTCAGTTTTCTGTATTCTGATGGCCACTCTTACACCTCCATTATGCCCCCTGCTGGGTGGTGGATATTTTCCACGCTGAGGCCTGCGGTGTGTGTATCACTGGGTTTAAAGATAGATTTTGTTATTCCCTCCTTTGTGTGAGAGATTCCTTAATGGCTGCTCTCCACACGTGTGTTCTTTTCGGTTTGATCTACCCTTTGTATTTCTGGTTTAGTTCACATCCTTGGAGGCATCTTCCTCAAGAGTCTAGAGTCTCGGCTTATTAGGTATCTACTGCTTTGTGAGCCCACGCTCTCCCACATACACAAGTGCTGCTTATCATCGATGTGGCTGCTCTGGGGTCGGCCCCTTTCTCTTTTCGTGATCCGACTTGGAGCAGTTAATGATATCTTTATTCTTCATGTTTGCTTCCTTATTTTCTTCCCTGAGCTCAGTGGGTGTTGTTTGGCAGACCTAAAGCTTACCCCTTTACTCTATGTTCGAAACGTCGAAGGGCTATAGAGTCAGGATGGGTGATACTTGAGTGATTTTGGGCCTTCTGTAGGGACTGCCTCTTCCACTTGAACGGTATAGGTATTTGAACCGCTACTTTCCGCTGAGGAACCGCTACCTTCTGTTTCTTGGGGGTATTGAAGCCATTGATCCAGCCCTGTGGTCAGACGCTTTCCCTGTCTGCTACGTCCTGGCATGTCTGGGG
>WNGS01162647.1:4198667-4219655 GCA_020271785.1 Procambarus virginalis | reverse complement strand
TTATATAGAATTTATATTTACGTTAATTTATATACTTCGATAGCAATTTGCTATAATGTTAGAGTGGACTGTACTTCTGCAAAATCTCACAAATCGATTCATACACATTAGGGGGGGGTTATAGAATTTATATAATGCAGACAATTAAACTACAGTACTTAAACTACATATATTGTTAACATTAAAGATGTTCCTTATCTTATTGTACAGGCAGGCCTTAGTCCACCAGTAAACTAGGATGTAGACACCAAATTTTCCTCGTGTGAGGTAGCTTCCATCACCCTGGTAACTGATACACAAAGCATGCTTCCTCGTCTTGTACCTGTCAAAGGGCGCTAGCTTATAAAGCCAGAATCCTAATATATGACAGCTATATCAGAGAAAACACTGTACTTGAACCATAAAGACCAAGGCTTAATTACCTTTTTTGAGTCGATCATTCGTGTTCTAACCGGTTGCCCAAAAATATCTACCTAACATTAATGGCCAAAAATTATTAGATAAACGGGTTTCGGAAAGACACCTCCCTTGTATTGATGATGGCAGACTTTTGGTTTCCATAACACTTCGTCCAAGAGAATTGATAGGAGCCGAATTGCTCCACGACTCTGTGGTCTTAATAACAACAATGGCACTCCATAATACTGACGTTACTGGCCGACATTGTCCAGATATGATAGGAGCCAAATTGCTCCATGCGTCTCGGAGGCGACAACAACAATGGCTGACCACTCCCTACTCACTGATGCCTCCCTCACTTTGTAGAGATGACAGTAACTGATAGAAGGGTCACATTTACTCTATTTTGATATTGATAATTAAGTTAATTAAAATGAGATGTTTTTATGATGGTAAAAGTCGAAAGACTAATGTATTTAGGAATAATTCCCAGCAGAATAGCTAGTGAATTATAATAGTATGTGGCTATGATATTCCGTTTTCTATAGACGGAAACTCCACTACAAGCTACATTTCTATGGGTAACTTGTTTATACAACAGCAGCAGCAATATTTCTGCCTGTTGAATGTGATATTATTAAATGGTGTCGGATTTTCCGACAGTCACAAGGGCAAAGGGGACGGTAGGCCCAATATCACTACGACAAGGAACCATTAATACATATTTAATAACACTTGACAATATATGACTTTATTTGAAATAATTAAATAAGACACTCACTAACTATATTCCCTACCAGAGGCAAAGAGTAGTGAATGAGGTGCTTTAGTTCAAGAGAGCTGTACTTACTCGTATCGTATTCCACAGTTCTCCTGGAGATGATGTTCCCTCCTGGAGTCCACTCACACCGTCCTACTGGGCTTCACCCACTCTACTGTTCCTTTTCCATAATCTCCTGCTCCTCAGCTGAACATGAGGGTTTGCATTTGATGTGGAGGAGTTAACCCCTGTAGATTATCATGACGGCATCAACTCTGACCTCCTCGTGACTCGGTGACCGTTGACCTGTCCTCCTGGTTAACTTGTACAGAGGTGTAACTTTTTCCATTGTCTGCGGCCGCCTGACTGGCGCCGCGCCTGTGGCTTGTTCATGCTGTTATGATGTTCATGTTGTACTACTATGTACTGCTCTCTTGTTACACACTGAAACACATCTTGAATCAATGTGTTTCAGTGAATATTACTAAGGTCCTATAGTAATAATATATGAATTAAAGTGTCAAGAAACCTGGCATGCTAAGAGCAGTCCCACGAGCCTGCAGCAATATTGTTCAACCACTTGAACTAGACGGTAAAGCGACGGTCTCGCTTCATGCAGTTCGGCGTTCAATCTCCGACCTTCTAAGTGGTTGGGCACCATTCCTTCCCCTCGTCCCATCCCAACTCCTTATCCTGACCCCTTCCCAGTGCTATATAATCGTAATGGCTTGGCGCTTTCCCCTAAAAATTCCTTCCTTCCTTCCGCCTGTTTTGGTAGTACTTATAGTAACTTATGAGGACCATAGTACATATACCGACATACAACGAAATTAGAAAGTAGAAATCTGAACTTTTGAGTTAGACAAACCTGACAACTATTATTTACTTGTGTTTCCTTGACAAACAAAATTAACCTATCGTAACCTCCCTATCTTACGTTGATATCTTGAGATTCTTGAGGTTTTCTTGAGATGATTTCGGGGCTTTTTAGTGTCCACGCGGCCCGGTCCTCGACCAAGCCTCCACCCCCAGGAAGCAGCCAGTGACAGCTGACTAACACCCAGGTACCTATTTTACTGCTAGGTAACAGGGGCATAGGGTGAAAGAAACTCTGCCCATTGTTTCTCGCCGGCGCCTGGGATCGAACCCAGGACCACAGAATCACAAGTCCAGCGTGCTGTCCGCTCGGCCAACCGGCTCCCTAGGCCTAATACACAATATCTGAGGCCTCATATAGTACATATGTGTGCTATACTAGGCCTAGGGATATTTAAGTTTGTTTTTTTGCTTCATTTTTGGTTAAAGAATTCCTTACTAGTCAGTATACTACTATCTAAAATCTAAGAACGTACGAATTCTATTGTGCCTATTGACGACCGTCACAATAGGTACAATCTAATCTTGTAATGTTTACAGCGTCCGTGGTGTAGTGGTAAGACACCCGCCTGGCGTTCCCCGAGCGCTATGTCATGGGTTCGTATCCTGGCCGGGGAGGATTTACTGGGCGCAATTCCTTAACTGTAGCCTCTGTTTAACGCAACAGTAAAATGTGTACTTGGATAAAAAAAACGATTCTTCGCGGCGGGGATCGTATTCCAGGGACCTGCCCGAAACGCTACGCGTACTAGTGGCTGTACAAGAATGTAACAACTCTTGTATATATCTCAAAAAAAAAAATCAGGAACAATATTGGGAAAGGGTTTAACTACCGGGAAGCCGGTCGGCCGAGCGGACAGCACGCTGGACTTGTGATCCTGTGGTCCTGGGTTCGATCCCAGGCGCCGGCGAGAAACAATGGGCTGAGTTTCTTTCACCCTATGCCCCTGTTACCTAGCAGTAAAATAGGTACCTGGGTGTTAGTCAGCTGTCACGGGCTGCTTCCTGGGGGTGGAGGCCTGGTCGAGGACCGGGCCGCAGGGACACTAAAGCCCCGAAATCATCTCAAGATAACCGCACTGGTTCTGGTCAAACCATCCTCCTGTTTAGATAGTAGTTTTTGTAACTGTGTGCACTATAGTACTAACATTGACGTACTAAGCAATTAGATGGTAAAACTTTGTACTGTTTACTCTATAGTCCGAAAAAATGAATCTACGAAACGAACTTAAATATTCCTAGGCCTAGTATAGCACACATATATACTATATTAGGCCTCAGATAGCGATTTGTTAGATCTAGGAAGGTTAGGTTAGATTAGTTTGTATTTGCAAAAAAATCTTTTTCGATTTGTTCAAATTTAATAGTACTGATTTCTACGTAAAATAACATAGTGATGACATAGCCATAACACTAATGATTTAATATGAGTCACTTACATGAGCCTGTTGATGATGGATGATTTGTACTCCAACAATGGGCGAACGAGCTCTCTCGCTCCAATCAACGGTCTTCACCATTCGGCAATGCCTTCAGGTGAGCAAAAGGAGTTGTAGGGCGAATTTTGACTGAACTATTGCTCCTTGAAGGAGTAGCAAGAGGTCAGCCTCAAGGAGTGAAAAACGCGAGATGTTCCCTCAACAAACTTCCTGGTCAGACTACCTCAGCGGCCGACGAGCAAGCCGCCGCCTCAATGCGCGGGTGCCACTTCAATTTGTGGATTTATTAATTATTGTTGAAGTTATTGATTTTAATCACGTTTTTATTTATGAATATAAAGATTGGTTATATATTATCAGTTGACAATAGGTTAATCCGGCCCTATTGTCCACTACTGTTGTCAGGAGGGTGTTAGTACCCAAATTGTACGACGGTTGGGATAAAGCCAATCACAGTCGAGTAGGTCTCTGACGCCATTGTCTACCGAGAGCCACTACTGGCCGCTCTGGTGGCAAGCCAGTATGACACGAGACAAGAGTTAGGTAGGACTTCGGCAGGCCACACATATATATAAATAAAATATATATATATATATATATATATATATATATATAATATATATATATAATATATATATATATATATATATATATATATAATATATATATATATATGCACAAAATACAAAGAGAAATGGAAAAGAAAGATGAACGTTTCAGCCGATTAAGACCGTTATCAACACCAGACTAAAAGAAATCACAAAGAAAGAGTGGAGGCTACCACTAGAGCCTGACCACCATCCCCTGGGGAAGAATTAACCAGAAACGGATATAGATTAGCTTAGAATGGTCAGAAGGATTTAAGCGGGAAGAATAAAAGATTAAAAAAAAAAGCCTCGTTGAACACACATAAAATATATGAATATAATATTGTTATGAGACAATGTAACTCACCCTATCATAGTTTACTCCTAAACTGTTGTGTAATATTGTAACTTAAAACTGGGTCACGTTTGTACATACAAGTACTAACATTGAGAAGAATTGGGCACTAATTAGAGCAGACTCAATTAAATTCAGTTCCACAAAGCCATTGCAATTGGTAATGCTTTTCGTCCCATCCCAATTAATAGTGTGATCACACAGACTTGTATGTAGATGAAAAGCATTAGACGTTTGGGCAGGTCTTATACTATAAGCATGTTGGGACATACGTAATTGTAAGGATTTTCCTGTTTGTCCAAGGTACACAGACTCACAATCATTGCAGGGAATCGAATACTAGGATTTCTTGAAGCAGATCATTTTGAATGAAATATTTAGACATCTCTGGAACATTTGTTATAGAATTGTCTCTGAATTCACGCATCTTTTCGCACTCCATCACATAGTGACGGAAGGTGTGCGAATAATTTTGTTGACACAGTTTACATTTGATCAGGTCTACATCGGCAGATAATGAGAATTCCCAGAGATACTTGTAACCGAGTCTAAGCCGAGCAGTAGTTACATCTAGAAGTCTGCTGATTTTATTGGATGATCCATAGATGTGTGGCTCCTCTTGCATGATAGTATGATGATAGATGGAATTACTGGTGTTAATTTCACTTTGCCTCAGATCTACAAGATCTTGTTTAAGTTCTCGGTGTACTGCTGCTCTCAGATTGCTCATTGACAATCCAAGGTTACACTCAACGGTTCTTTTAAAGGCAGATTGTTTAGCTAACTCATCAGCTCTATCATGCATTCGGAGGCCAACATGAGATGGAGACCACATGAAATGGACTTTGTTACCATCCTTAATAATTCTGACGTATATGTGTCTACCTTGGCACACGAACATGTTATATAGTTATGGCTTAAAGTGTTGAGAGCAATTAACGATGATAAAGAGTCATTTACAATTAATGTCTCAAGTTTGGAGACTTGTACACATTTCAGTGCAAGAAGCAAGGCTAATAGTAAACATTAAAATTTTCCTTTAACCGAAAATTATCTCGTAATTCACTTTCTTCGAGCTTATTCCTTCTCCTAATTCCTCATCCTTCCTTATTCCCTTCTCCTTCCTCATCCTCACATCTTCTCTGTTGTCTAGTGTGTGTTATCAGAGATAAGAGTCTCTCAGATAAGAGAGACTGTGGTGGTGGCAGGCGTCAGTGTGGTCCTGACTGTGGTCGTGGGAGGACGCTCCGCCCGCCGTCAGGTAGGAATTGTTCATCTGTAACACTGGTTGATTTGCCAGTGCCATGATGTGACGTTGACCAGTACCATGGTGTGACGTGGACCAGTACTATGGTGTGACGTGGACCAGTACCATGGTGTGACGTTGGCCAGTACCATGGTGTGACGTTGACCAGTACCATGGTGTGACGTTGACCAGTTCCATGGTGTGACGTGGACCAGTACCATGATGTGACGTTGACCAGTACCATGGTGTGACGTTGGCCAGTACCATGGTGTGACGTGGACCAGTACCATGGTGTGACGTGGACCAGTACCATGGTGTGACGTTGGCCAGTACCATGGTGTGACGTTGACCAGTACCATGGTGTGACGTTGAGCAGTACCATGGTGTGACGTGGACCAGTACCATGGTGTGACGTTGACCAGTACCATGGTGTGACGTTGACCAGTACCATGGTGTGACGTTGACCAGTACCATGGTGTGACGTTGACCAGTACCATGGTGTGACGTTGACCAGTACCATGGGGTGACCAGTACCATGGTGTGACGTTGACCAGTACCATGGGGTGACCAGTACCATGGTTTGACGTGGACCAGTACCATGGTGTGACGTGGGCCAGTACCATGGTGTGACGTGGACCAGTACCATGGTGTGACGTTGGCCAGTACCATGGTGTGACGTTGACCAGTACCATGGTGTGACGTTGACCAGTACCATGGTGTGACCAGTACCATGGTGTGACGTGGACCAGTACCATGGTGTGACGTTGACCAGTACCATGGTGTGACGTGGACCAGTACCATGGGGTGACCAGTACCATGGTGTGACGTGGACCAGTACCATGGTGTGACGTTGGCCAGTACCATGGTGTGACGTTGACCAGTACCATGGTGTGACGTTGACCAGTACCATGGTGTGACGTGGACCAGTACCATGGTGTGACGTTGACCAGTACCATGGTGTGACGTGGACCAGTACCATGGGGTGACCAGTACCATGGTGTGACGTTGACCAGTACCATGGTGTGACGTGGACCAGTTCCATGGGGTGACCAGTACCATGGTGTGACTGGACCAGTACCATGGGGTGACCAGTACCATGGGGTGACCAGTACCATGGTGTGACTTTGACCAGTACCATGGGGTGACCAGTACCATGGTGTGACGTTGACCAGTACCATGGTGTGACGTTGACCAGTACCATGGTGTGACGTTGACCAGTACCATGGTGTGACGTTGACCAGTACCATGGGGTGACCAGTACCATGGTGTGACGTGGACCAGTACCATGGTGTGACGTTGACCAGAACCATGGTGTGACGTTAACCAGTACCATGGGGTGACCAGTACCATGGTGTGAACAGTACCATGGGGTGAACAGTACCATGGTGTGAACAGTACCATGGTGTGACGTTGACCAGTACCATGGTGTGACGTGGACCAGTACTATGGTGTGAACAGTACCATGGGGTGACCAGTACCATGGTGTGACGTGAACCAGTACCATGGTGTGACGTGGACCAGTACCATGGTGTGACGTGGACCAGTACCATGGTGTGACGTGGACCAGTACCATGGTGTGACGTGGACCAGTACCATGGTGTGACCAGTACCATGGTGTGACGTTGACCAGTACCATGGTGTGACGTGAACCAGTACCATGGTGTGACGTGGACCAGTACCATGGTGTGACGTGGACCAGTACCATGGTGTGACGTGGACCAGTACCATGGTGTGACGTTGGCCAGTACCATGGTGTGACGTGGACCAGTACCATGGTGTGACGTGGACCAGTACCATGGTGTGACGTTGACCAGTACCATGGTGTGACGTTGAACAGTACCATGGTGTGACCAGTACCATGGTGTGACGTGGACCAGTACCATGGTGTGACGTGGACCTGTACCATGGTGTGACGTTGACCAGTACCATGGTGTGACGTTGACCAGTACCATTGTGTGACCAGTACCATGGTGTGACCAGTACCATGGTGTGACGTGGACCTGTACCATGGTGTGACGTGGACCAGTACCATGGTGTGACGTTGACCAGTACCATGGTGTGACGTGGACCAGTACCATGGTGTGACCAGTACCATGGTGTGACGTGGACCAGTACCATGGTGTGAACAGTACCATTGGGTGACCAGTACCATGGTGTGACGTGAACCAGTACCATGGTGTGACGTGGACCAGTACCATGGTGTGATGTGGACCAGTACCATGGTGTGACGTGGACCAGTACCATGGTGTGAAAAGTACCATGGTGTGACGTGGACCAGTACCATGGTGTGACGTGGACCAGTACCATGGTGTGACCAGTACCATGGTGTGACGTGGACCAGTACCATGGTGTGACGTGTTGACCAGTACCATGGTGTGACCAGTACCATGGCGTGACGTTGACCAGTACCATGGTGTGACGTTGACTAGTACCATGGTGTGACGTTGACCAGTACCATGATGTGACATTGACCAGTACCATGGTGTGACGTTGACCAGTACCATGATGTGACATTGACCAGTACCATGGTGTGACATTGACCAGTACCATGGAGTGACGTTGACCAGTACCATGGTGTGACGTGGACCAGTACCATGGTGTGACATTGACCAGTACCATGATGTGACATTGACCAGTACCATGATGTGACATTGACCAGTACCATGATGTGACATTGACCAGTACCATGATGTGACATTGACCAGTACCATGATGTGACATTGACCAGTACCATGGTGTGACATTGACCAGTACCATGATGTGACATTGACCAGTACCATGATGTGACATTGACCAGTACCATGATGTGACATTGACCAGTACCATGGTGTGACGTGGACCAGTACCATGATGTGACATTGACCAGTACCATGATGTGACATTGACCAGTACCATGGTGTGACGTGGACCAGTACCATGGTGTGACGTTGACCAGTACAATGGTGTGACGTTGACCAGTACCATGGTGTGACGTTGACCAGTACCATGATGTGACGTTGACCAGTACCATGGTGTGACGTTGACCAGTACCATGGTGTGACGTTGACCAGTACCATGGTGTGACGTTGACCAGTACCATGGTGTGACGTTGACCAGTACCATGGTGTGACGTTGACCAGTACCATGATGTGACGTGGACCAGTACTATGATGTGACGTTGACCAGTACCATGATGTGACGTGGACCAGTACCATGGTGTGACGTTGACCAGTACCATGGTGTGACGTTGACCAGTACCATGATGTGACGTGGACCAGTACCATGGTGTGACGTGTTGACCAGTACCATGGTGTGACCAGTACCATGGTGTGATCAGTACCATGGTGTGACGTGGACCAGTACCATGGTGTGACGTGGACCAGTACCATGGTGTGACGGCATGGTCTGGTAGACTGGTGATGGTAGTTATCGCTTGATGGCGTCTGTTGGTGTGAGATAACAGTGCCCTTGACTATGATAGCAACAGTGACGATGTGTCTGTTTGTCTAGATTTTGCTCGAGGGGGCTAATAGACCATGCAGTCTTTCATCATATGTTCTCACCTGATTTAGTCAAGAATTAATTTTTTTGTATTGAGGCTTGTATTTTCTCCCATGTATGACTAACCATCCTGTGAAATGGGAATATTAGATGAACTTATAGCTAGTTGTTGATCTACACTGTGTAAACTTTCATATAGAACAGGTGTAGGAGCATTTTACTGTGTATACCTATGCTTGTTAATAAAAAATGGTAGGAAAGAGAGGGAGAACTTCTCTAAGATTTTTTCTCTGACATTAACAGTTCGTCTCTTTCTGAGATGGAGAACTTTGGAGATTTAGGGCTCAAATGTTTAAAGATTTTAATCTCTACAACTAAATGGTAGCAAAATCTTACAGAAGTACCGTTATTTATATTATTCTTAAGAGATTTCTGTCGTACTAATATTGTAGGCCCTAGCTGAACCGGTTTTATTAAAAAAAAATATAGTAGGTATTTATGTAATGTTTATTATAAAACAATCATAATACATGACAGTACTTCATTACAATAGAGGCGCGTTTATATAACAAAATAGATTCAATTCAAAATATTTTCATATTTTTTTACTTATTATCTGAGGAGCTGGAGGAACTCTACAACCTGTGAGGAATATCCTTGTACCCGGCATGTAACCAATGTAACCAATGTTGTAACACTTTTGTGTAATGAAATTTTTAAATAAAGTTATATATATATATATATATATATATATATATATATATATATATATATATATATATATATATATATTAGAAAGAACCTCTTGTGAAAGGTTCAAATCTTAGACTGACAGGGTCAGTGATCCCCTTGACAAGTCCAGTACTCGTGACCACCGTTGGCCGAAGCTGTCTCCCAATGACCCAATTACACTAGGTATCCACAAACCAGAAGTTCGTTTTCATTGACACAATTCAATTTTGATATAATCGCCTCCTTGTCTGATATAAACCTCCTTTTTGTTACTCATCCCCAGGAAGAAGCCCATAGCAGCTGTCTAACTCCCTGGTACCTATTTACTACTAGGTGAATATGGGTATCAGGGTGAAAAAATTCTACCCATTTGTCTCCACCTCTGCCGGGGATCGAACCCGGAACCTTAGGACTTCGAATACTTTCAGATAACATGCAGCAATTTTTTTAATTATGACAGAATCGTATGTCTGGCAGCAGTGACAGAATCGTATGTCTGGCAACAGCAGCGTGGCAGGGCGGGCAGCGCGGGGCAGAGCGCGCGGCCGGCAGCGTCTGCCTCAAGAACAAGACACTAACCCCTTGCGCAGACCTGGACAGGTACTGGACCAAATGTTTTCTTTAAATATGTAATATTTGCTGTCTTATAAATATATATCTGTAAAAGAGAATGTCTAGATGCAAGTCTTGTCTGTTTGTCTGTCCAAAGTTGAAGGTCAGATGCTTTGCGGGTTAGCCCCACCCAACTTTGCAGGGGGAATGGGCTGGGGTATGAGACGGACATAAGCTGATCAAAGGGTCGTCAGAATTAAAGAGGGAACAGCATACTGCAGTCATATACTGCACATACTAGGCCTCACGACTGATTTAGGCACTGCCTGCCAGCACCACAGGGCTAAATACTTGTAAAATTTAAATGTCTAAACTTATAGTAATATAAAAAATCATTTTTTGCGCTTAGCAGCATAAAACAGATGAACCACAGCTTCTAAAAACTTTCTCAAGTCCTGCCCCTTTCTCAAAACCAAAGGAACTATTATATTTTTATCAATGTTTCACATCACAACCTGTCCTCTTAAAAAGAACGTCGCATTTGGCCGTTTGCTCGTATGGCCGAATTTGGACGTAATTTGAAAATGAAAAAAAATATGAAAATAAATTTGGGATTTTTTTTTCAACAACAGTAAGTTAAGGGTCCTCTGATAGGTTAGGTGGGAAGGAAATTCTCATAAAGTTTCAAAACGTTATGAAAAACGTTAATTTAAAGTGTGCTCTCATAACCTCTGCGCGTACGCCGGACGACTCAAATAGAAAACGGAACAGAACGTCACTTTTGTGAGTCGATTTCATTTCAAATTACGTCCAAATTTGGCCATATCGCGCATACGAGCCAAAAGTGACGTTCTTTTTAAGAGGACGGGTTGCCATACGAGCCAAAAGTGACGTTATTTTTAAGAGGACGGGTTGCCATACGAGCCAAAAGTGACGTTCTTTTTAAGAGGACGGGTTGCACTAGGCTCCTTACCCCTGTAGATCACCTGCATGCCAATGGGAAACTATATTATTATGTGTATAAGAACATCTACTAACTTTTCTTTGCTCTGTATATGGATAGAAAGATGAGTAGGTGCATTGATGGCTAGATGAATTGGTATATAGATGGATGGATAGATATCTTAAAACTAGATGGATAGATAGATTAAAAGCTAGATATATAGATAGATTAAAAGCTTGATGGATGGAAAGCTAAATGTATAAAAAGCTATATGGATGGATGCACATATGGATTGATAATTAGATAGATGGACATACGGATCGACTGATAAATGGATGGATAGATGGATGAACTTATTGATAGATAGATAGATCGGTGGATATGGATATATGGATGGCTTGATGGACGGATAGATTAATAGATAGGTGGTAAAATAGACGGATGGATATATTGCTGAAGAGATATATTTTTCAATAAATGATGGACAGACGACACATAGATGGATGGATATATATATATATATATATATATATATATATATATATATATATATATATATATATATATATATATATATATATATATATATATAATATATATATATATATATATATATATATATATATATATATATATATGTATATTATATATATATATATATATATATATATATATATATATATATATATATATATATATATATATATATATATATATATATATATATATATAGTTGAATAAATGGACGTTGTCGTTGATGATGATGAAGATATTAAGCCAGCACAAGAGGTTGATACCTGGTTGATACCTGGTTGATGGGGTTCTGAGAGTTCTTCTACTTACCAAGCCCGGCCTGAGGCCAGGCTTGACTCACGTGTGTGTGTGTGTGTGTGTGTAGCCCGAAGGTGGTAGAGTTATATAGAGTGAATGTGATCTTTTTTGTGGTGTAACATCTTGAAATGTCTCTGGGCCCCCTGGGTGGAATGTAAGTCATGTGTGCTGGCTGATCATATGGTTGGCTGAGTGTGTTTGTTTGTTTGACGTGTAGTGCTTCGTGGATGTCTTCTAGAATTCTTGGAATTTTCAGGTATTTGTATAACGCAGTCTATGGGACCAATTAGCTTTTTCGTGTGATATAAATACGTTAATATTTTGTTAAGATATTAGAGTGGATCCAGTTTCCTGCATGTTGCACAGGATGAACTTGAGAGGCAGATGATCAACTTGCATCTGCAAGGAGACCAAGACAGACAGAAAGTAGGAAGCAGTAGTGAAGGAGGAAGAGGAGGCAGTGATGGCAGAGGAGGAAGAGGCACCAGAGGTCGAGGAGACAGCAGAGGTCGAGGAGACAGCAGAGGTCGAGGGGACAACAGAGGTCGAGGGGACAGCAGAGGTCGAGGTCGAGCCACCAGGGAGGGATTTGATCCCCTTCAGGCGATGAGTAACACAAAGGAGTGTGTCGTGTGGACCCGACCCCAGCATGTTACAGACAAGAAAGGTCAGTTGGGAGGTCACATAAGGTCACTGTGTGTCCATAAAGGTCACTGTGTGTCATTAAAGGTCACTGTGTGTCATTAAAGGTCACTGTGTGTCATTAAAGGTCACTGTGTGTCATTAAAGGTCACTGTGAGTTAGAAAAGGTCAATGTGTGCGTCAGAAAACGTCAAAGCGTATCAGAAAAGGTCAGTATATGGTTTAAACACAATTGGTCACCTGTCAAGAAAGGTAGGTTTCTGTCTCAAAATGTTTAGTGTCTCCCAGCAAATATCATTGTGATTGATCGAAAAGGTCCGTCCATGAGAAAGGGTCACTTATGATTGATCAGAACACTGGAAACATTTTTTAAGACTCTGTGTGACCCGCTCCTAGACGGGGCCCTGTGATTGTTTTCATTATATTCACTCGTGATTTGGTTTTCTCCTCTATCCCTGCCACTTTGGCTGGACGGTAGAGCGACGGTCTCCCTTCATGCAGGTCGGCGTTCAATCCCCGACCGTCCAAGTGGTTGGGCACCATTCCTTTTCCCACCGTCCCATCCCAAATCCTTATCCAGACCCCTTCCAAGTGCTATATAGTGGTAATGGCTTGGTGCTTTCTCTTGATAGTTCTCTTCAGATATTGAATTTGCTTATTGAATGCCATTTAGAATCTATCCACACTCAGAGATATTGATACTGTGTAACCCACTGAAGGCTGATGTCTTGAACGCGTAGGTGCTTGTCTGGAGTGTTGCCACCTAGTCTCATTGCCTTAGACTTCTGTAAAGATATTTTTAGCTCTAGAATGCTTCATTCAGATGTTACTTTATCTAATGACCCTTGTGTTTTATTTAGAAGTGAAGGACCTGTAATGACTAATGCTATATCATCAGCATAGCTTAGCCATTTAACCCCTTCTGCAAATCTCATGGTAACATTTTCAATAAGGAAGTTGTAAAGACTAGGGTTAAGGTCTCATTGTGAAGCCCTCATGAAGAGTACGTCACATTTTGACGTATAAATCCCCTAAGGCCAAAAACTGACATACAAAAACATTTTCACGTATAAATTCGTTAAGAACAAAAACTAATGTACTTAAACATCATGACGTATCTTGTCCCCTAAGGATAAAAACTGACGTACTTAAAATCATAGCTGCTTGCAAAACTGATATGACGTCCTGTATTCTATTCGTGGGCCCTCAGTTAGGTTAGGTTCGGGTAATTTAGTACGTCAGTTTAGTGACGCTGTGAACGCTGGAGAGGACGTGCTGAACTCTGGCATACCGGTGACTGAAGTAATCTTCAGTCAAGGTTACCGGTTTTCCCCCTTTACAGCTTTTTAGATTAAGGTTAGTAAAATTACTTGGAATTTGCTTAAAACTGCGTAAAACATGTGATCTGTGTATCTGGAACTGTGTGTTTGTTGTTTGTTTTGTCTGTAAATATTCTGTTTTTACCTTAACAAAACAAAAAAGGCACTAGAAACATCACAAGCATTCTAAATTAATGATGAATATAGAAGGTTTATGTAATGGTTGTGGTCAGAGAAACAATCTTCGTCCTCATGGTTTTATTCTCTGCCAGTAACAACAACAAAACAAATATCAGGTACATGAAATATTGTTAACAAGATCATAAACAAAAGAGCATCTGCTCCAAACATGCTACCTCCAACATCTGTAGTACTCAATCCCAACATTCCTCCCCTTTTAAATAAACTCTATCCCTACAGGTTAAGTCTATCAGGCGGTCGTATGACTTCCTGATTTTCTCAACTGGTTAGTCCTGACCTGTTACTTCTGGGAAACATTCTTCTGAATTACTCCTTGCAGAGTCCATAGGGTTGACTGTATCCCCATAACCCTCTGCTGCCCCTTGCTCTGCCTCCCTGTCTCCTGCAGGTGCTGCTATCCCTTCATTATTAGGATGGATATCACTAGTTGCCCCACCCCCACCTGAAGGGTCTTCAAAATTCCCTGTGAACCTTGGCATGAGCTGATCGGCATGCCTTTTCCAATTAATGTTCCCAAAACTCTGCACTTGCACAGTGAAGTTCCTGAAGACATAGCTTCCACCAGGTTAACATACTCCACTGGAATACTGGAATTTAATTCTTCTGTCACAGGCAATCTACTCAATGCATCAGCTACTACATTATCCTTGCCTGGCTTAAACTCTAAATCATACTCAAACTGTGAGAGTAGTAATGCCCATCTTTGAATTCTAGCATTGGCATTACCTGGAACTTGCTTACCTCTGCCAAACAATCCTAGCAGGGGTTTATGATCTGTTCTAGCAAGAAATTTCCTCCCCAGCAGAAAATACCTCAGTTTCTTTACAGCAAATACCAAAGCTAAAGCTTCTTTATCTAACTGAGAATAATTCTGTTCTGCAGGAGATAACTTCTTGCTAGCAAAATATACTACTGTATCATGACCATCTACTTCCTGTAATAATACACAACCCACTCTTACTGGGGAAGCATCTACCTCCAGTTTTAATGGGAGTCTACCTGTAAAATTAGTGAGCACTGGAGAATTGATCAATTCCTGCTTAATATTCCTGAATGCATTTTCCTCTCTTGCTGCCCACTTAAATCTAGCCCCTTTTTTCAACAATTCATACAAGGGTGCTAATTTTGTTGAAAAGTTCTTCACAAACTTACAAAAATATGTAACCATCCCAACAAAAGACTGTACTTCCCCAACTGAGGTACATGAAATATTGTTAACAAGATCATAAACAAAAGAGCATCTGCTCCAAACATGCTACCTCTAACATCTGTAGTACTCAATCCCAACAGTTTACATGACATACGATTCCTATCACCCACCATCCTCCCATAACCACTTGCGCTGGATGGTAGAATGATGGTCTCGCTTCTTGCAGGTGGGACCTCAATCCCCGACCTTCCAAGTGGTTGGGCACCATTCTTTTCATCCATCCTATTTATAAATCCTTATTCTGATAGTTCTTCCTAGTGCTACATAGTCGTAATGGCTTAGTGCTTCTCCTGAAAATTATTTTGCCTCACCATCCATCCAGCAACGGTGTCCATCCATAACTATCCACACACTCTGTGTGTGACTATCCCTTGCGTCTCATCTACCCTCACACACTGTGACTGTCCCTGGCAACTTGTCTAATTCCCAGAAACTCTGTATCACAAAGAATTCTATCCCAGAGAGAGACTATCCTTATCGACTATCCTACAGGCACCTCGGGCCAGCCCATCATCCTCCGAGCGAACTACTATGAGGTTCAGGCCACACCAGACTGGGCCTTGTGCATGTATCATGTGGTCTTCTGCCCGGATGAGGTGAGGACTAGGGAGAGGAAGGTACTTCTCCGGCAACATTCTCAGGCCCTTGGGAACTACATCTTCGATGGTAACCAGCTCTACCTCGCTCGCAAACTCCCGCTGAATGTGAGTGTGTGGTGGTGGTGGTGGTGAGTAGTTTAAAGTACGCCTAGAGCCGACCCTTTTGATTTTTTCAGAGGTCGGTTCCAGGCATACCTTTTTTTCCCCGTGAGGCCGCTACAGGGGTCAGCTTCTGTCGTACTTTTCTTTTCCGTCAACCTTGGTATAGGACAGCTTCCATCATCCCTGATTTTAGAGGAGGTCATCAACCAGTCTTCATCCTCCCTCAATAAATCTGTTTTCAATGATTATGTATTAAATCCCATTTTCAATAATTTATTATTAAATCCCATTTTCAATAATTTATTATTAAATCCCATTTTCAATAATTTATTATTAAATCATATTTTCAATAATTTATTATTAAATCCCATTTTTAATCATTTATTATTAAATCCTATTTTCAGTAATTTATTATTAAATCTCATTTTCAATAAATTATTATTAAATCCCATTTTCAAAGATTAATTATTTCTACCATATTGTCAGTTGAAAGATTTTATATTAAGCATAAGATTGAAATTCCAGAAGGTCTATTGGGAACCATACAGCATCCACTACTTATATCCTCCCATACTCATTCATATATATATAAACTACTTTTAAGAAATAAACTTCATAAGGCCTATACATAAGATAGTGATGAATGATCACAGATCTGTATCTATGCAAGTTTTTACTAATGTTACAAAAATACCCTAATAGTATCCCCTTATACCCATTCATCTGCTTTAATCATGTCACCTATATAAAACTGAAGGTCCTATTATTACTCCCTTCATATACCCATTAATTCACTTGTACACTTTAATTATGTTACCTACCTTAGAGGTGATATGCTGAAGGCCCTGTTAACACTTATTACACTAATTTATTCACTTGTACATGTGACTCTTCGCCTATTTGTTCCATTTTTTTTTTAGCAACTAGTAAAAGACTAATTAAATTGCGTGAAATATTGGTGTTGTTGTTGTTATCCGAGCCAAAATTGTGTCTTTATATCTAATATTTTTTAAATGGATACTCAAAATATTGCTTATTTGGCATGAGAATGAATGATACTGTATATATCCTATTCATATAAAGCAAAGCAGATAACACATCGATTAGACCGACAAGTGCATTATGCGTTTAGCATTAATTAAAATCTCCAACCTAGCATCAAACACATATATTTTAAACATGTGCAGTTCTCAGAAACAACCTGTCCTGCAACACCCCTTTAGCATAAACATTGATTGATGAAGATTAAGCCACCCAAGAGGTGGCACGGGCATGAATAGCCCACAAGTGGTAGATTTTTTGGCCGTGAAAGCGTAAGCACTCAGGCATTTCATTTTATCCTCACTGTCTGATAATTCCCTCCACACTTCATTAATTCCTTCCAAAACATCCTCATAAACCGCATATAAGCACCAATTATAGTGTCGTTATTTAATTTTACACTTATGTTTATCATGTCCGTATATTTTTTTGTATTTCATTTATGCAACCGAGATATATACATTGCAGTTCTTAAAGAAGAGTAACAGTACAGAAGTACTGTACTCCTTACTCCTTTCTGATTACTCGTACTTTCTCCTTCAGTAAGAAGAAGTAATCATCCTTCACAGGCCCTTCACTGCGGGCTAGTCAAAAGTGTTAATCTCACAGTGGAGTGACGTTACAGGTGACCGAATAAGGTCTCGTTCCCTTGCTAAGATTATTAACCCTACCTCACCCAATTTAACCAACCTAACCTAACCAACCTAACCTAATCTAACCTAACCTAACCAACCTAACCTAATCTAACCTAACCTAACCAATATCACCCAATCTAACCAACGTAACGTAACCTAACCTAACCTATATCACCCAATGTAACCAACGTAACCTAACTTATCCTAACCAAACCTAACCTAACCTAACCTAACCTAGCCTAACATACACACACACTTAAAGCATACATTAGAAGCATTACTCATTGCACTGGAATCTCCATGCTAACAGTAATATATATATATATATATATATATATATATATATTATATATATATATATATATATATATTATATATATATAGGGGGGTACCACCTCTGTGCAATTATAGGGACCCACAGCCTCAGAGAAGGGAACACAGAGCATTCAGGAAAACTTGCCATTTAACTCTGAATACATGAGGGTGTTCGCTTCTCCTACCACCCCCCTTTTTTATGGTGTACACTTTATTAAGCAAGGTTATACAGTTACATATCTGATTGTATACAAAAAAATGAGCATTAAGAGGACACAAAAATAGTTCGCTTCCTAGAGGCTGTAGATTTCCTCGAACTCCTCCGACGTTGGGCAGGAACCGAGGATGCAGCGAGCATTTCCCCTCTGGATCGCGACACTGAGGCGCTGAAAGAGAAAACTTGCCGCTCTAGGGTCTCTTGTGGTGTCAATGAGCTTGGAACCAAGATCCTTTAGAAACCTTCTTGCACTCTCTCCCCATGGGCCTAGGGTCTCAGACCCTATTGGAACGAAGTTGTACCGATGATCTAATTGCCTATACTTGGCTGACTTGTCTCTTTCTCTGTGTGTCGCCGCGGCTCCTGCTGTGCCGGCAGAGAGGTTGATGTATGTGGCTGCCAGGGTGGATACGCAAGTATAGTCCCATGCCAACTGTCTGCCACCCTTCCACGGACGCAGTGTGATTCCGTCTGGTCGGCCGGCAAAGCTAACAGAGTCACGGTTCAGAAGGTTGCGGGGCTCTCTCTCCGCTGGACACTGGGCAGAGGCAAGGCTTCTTTTAATGATGTCGTTTACTTCGTCGTGTCTAGTGTGCCAACCACCAGATTTTCCACAGTGCAGGCCATGCAATCCATATTCGTCAGCATCTGCCTCGCCGCAAATACACCTATGAACAGTGTGGATAGGGGCAGCAAGACGGAGAGCGACTGCAATACGGAGCTCCTGCGGATCAAGACGTGTGCCTGTCGCAGACATAGGGACTGCCAAAAGGAAGTCCCCTGCATGGGGAGCCTGCACAGCTGTGAGGCGTGCACGATCACTGGGGTTGTTGCTGCCTCCAGCAAAGCTGTGGCTTCTTTGTCTGCAATGGGGCTGTCCCAACTGGATTGTTTCTTGGCTTTCGGCATGGCTGGTCTGAGTGCTGGGTCTGCCATGGCACCCCATTTCGTGTCGCATTCCGTGTAGTGGGGGTCCTGTATCCCCGCTACATCACTCAGGGTGTCAGGTAGAATATATATATATATATATATATATATATATATATATATATATATATATATATATATATATACATATGTCGTACCTAGTAGCCAGAACTCACTTTTTGGCATACTATGCAAGGCCAGATTTGCCTAATAAGCCAAGTTTTCCTGAATTAATATATTTTCTCTAATTTTTTCTTATGAAATGATAAAGCAACCCATTTCATTATGTACGAGGTAAATTTTTTTTATTTGAGTTAAAATTAACGTAGATATATGACCGAACCTAACCAACCCTACCTAACCTAACCTAACCTATCTTTATAGGTTAGGTTAGGTTAGGTAGCCGAAAAAGTTAGGTTAGGTTAGGTTAGGTAGGTTAGGTAGTCGAAAAACAAAATTCATGAAAACTTGGCCTATTAAGCAAATCGGGCCTTGCATAGTAGGCTGAGAACTGCGTTCTGGCTACTAGGTACGACATATATATATATATATATATATATATATAATATTATATATATATATATATATATATATATATATTAGGAGTACCACCTCTGGTGCAATTGCAGGGACCCACATCCTCGAAGAAGAAAACAGAATATATATATGTCGTACCTAGTAGCCAGAACGCTCTTCTCAGCCTACTATGCAAGGCCCGATTTGCCTAATAAGTCAAGTTTTCATGAATTAATATATTTTCTCTAATTTTTTCTTGTGAAATGATGAAGCTACCCATTTCATTATGAACGAGGTCAATTTTATTTATTGAAGATAAAATTAACGTAGTTATATGAACAAACCTAACCACCCTACCTAACCTAACATAACCTATCTTATAGGTTAGGTTAGGTTAGGTAGCCGAAAAGTTAGGTTAGGTTAGGTTAGGTAGGTTAGGTAGTCGAAAAACAATTAATTCGTGAAAACTTGGCTTATTAGGCAAATCGGGCCTTGCATAATAGGCTGAGAAATGCGTTCTGGCTGCTAGGTACGACATATATATATATATATATATATATATATATATATATATATATATATATATATATATATATATATATATATGTCGTACCTAGTAGCCAGAACTCACTTTTGGCCTACTATGCAAGGCCCGATTTGCCTAATAAGCCAAGTTTTCCTGAATTAATATATTTTCTCTAATTTTTTTCTTATGAAAAGATAAAGCTACCCATTTCATTATATATGAGGTCAATTTTTTTATTGGAGTTAAAATTAACGTAGATATATGACCGAACCTAACCAACCTATCTAACCTAACCTAACCTATCTTTATAGGTTAGGTTAGGTTAGGTAGCCGAAAAAGTTAGGTTAGGTTAGGTTAGGTAGTTAGGTAGTCGAAAACAATTAATTCGTGAAAACTTGGCCTATTAGGCAAATCGGGCCTTGCATAGTAGGCTGACAAGTGCGTTCTGGCTACTAGGTACGACATATATATATATATATATATATTATATATATATATATATATATATATATATATATATAGATATATATATATATAT
>WNGS01162647.1:4149025-4165498 GCA_020271785.1 Procambarus virginalis | reverse complement strand
TATTTAGTTCAGTATTTACTGTGGCATTCAGGTCAGGACTGGAGAAGATGAAAGTTGTGTCATCAGCAAATAAGATTGGTTTGAGGTGTTGAGAAGCATTTGGAAGTGTTTGAACAAAACCAGTTGGGTCCTGTGTAAACCGTTTTTCATTCATAAACACCTAGGGGTCTGGCGGGTGGATGGAATGGTCTTTGGCGGACGGGCTGGCTTAATTACATTGACAGTCTGAAGCCTCACCACGCGCCCTTCACACTTTTTTCTTCGAAGCTGTAAATGCCAAGACATTACTGCACTTTAAAATATACCTTGAAAAGATCAAGGCAAATAGGGAGCAGCTTCGACAAACCACCGGCTTCCTGTCCTTGTCGAGGCCACTAGAGACCGTGGCTCTCAGGTAGATTCAGGTTAGGACCTCAGACTGGGTTTATATTTACTTCTGAATAAACAGTTTAGTGCTGGGAAGCGTCAAAGTGGTTCTTTACGACAATAATAACTTCGAAGTGTGAGGTTGGCACCCGCGTAAATTGTTGACTAAATGTAAACAGTGCCGCCATGAGTGTGGAAAGATGTAGAGGTTTCGTAAGTGGCTGTGGGACCCATTGTCTACACATACGCCATGAGTGTGGAAAGATGTAGAGGTTTCGTAAGTGGCTGTGGGACCCATTGTCTGCACATACGCCATGAGTGTGGAAAGATGTAGAGGTTTCGTAAGTGGCTGTGGGCCCCATTGTCTGCACATACGGGAGAGTAAGGGGAGGGAAGGTAGATTATCAGGGGAAAGCGCCAAGTTATTATGACTATATAGCACTGGGAAGGGGTCAGGATTTGGGATGGGACGGGCGGAAAGGAATGGTTCCCAACCACTTGAACAGTCGGGGATTGAACTCTGCGACCTGCATGAAGGGAGACCGTCGCTCTACCGTCCACCCCAAGCCTTGTGCCGTTTAACAAGCGGCTTGTATTATCATTGTAGTTAGTTTCACTACAACCTTCATCACACTATAGTGTCAACTAAATTAATAGATTCCCCTTGAATACAATAGGTAACTTGATAGACTAGACGGGGTGTTTCTAGCGTTGGTTAGACAGGCGTGTTGACGGAACTAATTAGGAGCTGCCTCATAGCGAGCTTGACGGCTGAGTGGACAGTGGTCGACATTCGTAATCCTAATATTCCAGGTTCGATCCCCAGCGGAAACAAATGGGCAGAGTTTCTTTCACCTTGACGACCCTCTTCACCTAGCAGTAAATAGGTACCTGGGAGTTAGACAGCTGCCACGTGCTGCTTCCTGGAGGTATGTAACAAGGAGGCCTGGCCGAGGACCGGGCCACGGGGTCGCTAAGCCTCGAAATCATCTCAAGATAGGACCAACAGACTTGCAGTGGCCACAATTCTAATGTTTTGTGTTCCTTTGCAGCCTAATGTGGATAGAGAGGATGAAGAGGAGGCTCCCCTGTACGATCCCGGTCTTCTAGCCCGGCTGGACTGGACGCAGGTGTCACACATGAAGCACGGAGTCACCTCCGCCACTCCCGGCGACGGTCTCAGGGTTCGACCCCTCTCTAAGGCCGATTACGACAGAGGTGAGTCACATCGCATGCTCTGTTATGTCTGTGTGTGTCATAACAAGTCTCCGGTTAACACACACACTTGTACACTAACCTGGGGGCCAGATTCACGAAAGCACTTACGCAAGCACTTACGAACCTGGGGGCCTGATTCACGAAAGCACTTACGCAAGCACTTACGAACCTGGGGGCCAGATTCACGAAAGCACTTACGCAAGGACTTATGAACCTGGGGCCAGATTCACGAAAGCACTTACGCAAGCACTTATGAACCTGGGGCCAGATTCACGAAAGCACTTACGCAAGCACTTACGAACCTGGGGGCCTGATTCACGAAGCACTTACGCAAGCACTTATGAACCTGGGGGCCAGATTCACGAAAGCACTTACGAACCTGGGGGCCTGATTCACGAAGCAGTTACGCAAGCACTTACGAACCTGGGGCCAGATTTACGAAGCAGTTACGCAAGCACTTACGAACCTGTCCATCTTTTCGCAATCTTTGGCGGCTTTGTTTACAAATATTAAGCAGTTAATGAGCTCCGAAGCACCAGGAGGCTGTTTATAACAATAACAACAGTTGATTGGCAAGTTTTCATGCTTGTAAACTGTTTAATAAATGTAACCAAAGCCGTCAAAGATTGAGGAAAGATGTACACGTTCGTAAGTGCTTGCATAACTGCTTCGTGAATCTGGCCCCAGGTTCGTAAGTGCTTTCGTGAATCTGGCCCCCAGGTTCGTAAGTGCTTGCGTAACTGCTTCGTGAATCTGGCTCCAGGTTCGTAAGTGCTTGCGTAACTGCTTCGTGAATCTGGCCCCAGGTTCGTAAGTGCTTGCGTAACTGCTTCGTGAATCAGGCCCCCAGGTTCGTAAGTGCTTGCGTAACTGCTTCGTGAATCAGGCCCCCAGGTTCGTAAGTGCTTGCGTAACTGCTTCGTGAATCAGGCCCCCAGGTTCGTAAGTGCTTGCGTAACTGCTTTCGTGAATCTGGCCCCTTGTTTCTTAATCTCATATGTCGTTACTCAACCACTTGGGGTGGACGGTAGAGCGCCGGTCTGGGGTCATGCAGGTCGGCGTTCAATCCCCGACCGTCCAAGTGGTTGGGCATCTCCTGATACTTCCCTTATATGTATTTTATCAACTAGAAGCGAAATACGGATACATTACAAGGATTTAAGATACTTTATCCTCAGTAATAAGATAGTTTAGCTGTTCATACAATCTGAGTTTTGATGTATCTGTAAATAGCTGTGTTGTATAAGTTTACATGTTGTATAATACAGTCAACGTGGTGTATCCTGTTCTTTACTAACTTGCTTGTATTGTTCCTGTTGTAGAAGATTCGCTACTTTGAACAAAAAGTTCCAAGTAGCACGGGCTATGGCGAGCCCATTTTTGTTCTCTTGTAGAACACTGACGTTTGGCACCTGTTTCAGGGTTCCTGCAACTGTTAGGTCAGCTGACCAAGATTGGTGATGTCACGAGGGAACAGTTTAATGGTGAGTGTTTGTGTGGAGGCTTGTTTGTGTGGTGTGGAGGCTTGTTTGTGTGGTGTGGAGGCTTGTTTGTGTGGTGTGGAGGCTTGTTTGTTAGTGGTGGAGGTGTTTGTGTGGTGTCGAGGCTTGTTTGTGTGGTGTGGAGGCTTGTTTGTTAGTGGTGGTGTTGGTGTTTGTGTGGTGTGGAGGCTTGTTTGTTAGTGGTGGAGGTGTTTGTGTGGTGTCGAGGCTTGTTTGTGTGGTGTGGAGGCTTGTTTGTTAGTGGTGGTGTTGGTGTTTGTGTGGTGTGGAGGCTTGTTTGTTAGTGGTGGAGGTGTTTGTGTGGTGTGAAGGCTTGTTTGTGTGGTGTGGAGGCTTGTTTGTTAGTGGTNCCATACAAGGCAGCTGCTATTGGTCCATACGAGGCAGCTGCTATTGGTCCCATACGAGGCAGCTGCTATTGTCCATACGAGGCAGCTCCTATTGTCCATACGAGGCAGCTCCTATTGGTCCATACGAGGCAGCTCCTATTGGTCCATACGAGGCAGCTCCTATTGGTCCATACGAGGCAGCTCCTATTGGTCCATACGAGGCAGCTCCTATTGGTCCATACGAGGCAGCTCCTATTGGTCCATACGAGGCAGCTCCTATTGTCCATACGAGGCAGCTCCTATTGTCCATACGAGGCAGCTCCTATGGTCCATACGAGGCAGCTCCTATTGGTCCATACGAGGCAGCTCCTATTGGTCCATACGAGGCAGCTCCTATTGGTCCATACGAGGCAGCTCCTATTGGTCCATACGAGGCAGCTCCTATTGGTCCTACGAGGCACTCCTATTGGTCCATACGAGGCAGCTCTATTTGTCCATACGAGGCAGCTCCTATTGGTCCATACGAGGCAGCTCCTATTGGTCCATACGAGGCAGCTCTATTGGTCCATACGAGGCAGCTCCTATTGGTCCATACGAGGCAGCTCCTATTGGTCCATACGAGGCAGCTCCTATTGGTCCATACGAGGCAGCTCCTATTGGTCCATACGAGGCAGCTCCTATTGGTCCATACGAGGCAGCTCCTATTGGTCCATACGAGGCAGCTCCTATTGGTCCATACGAGGCAGCTGCTATTGGTCCATACGAGGCAGCTCCTATTGGTCCATACGAGGCAGCTCCTATTGGTCCATACGAGCAGCTCCTATTGGTCCATACGAGGCAGCTCCTATTGGTCCATACGAGGCAGCTCCTATTGGTCCATACGAGGCAGCTCTATTGGTCCATACGAGGCAGCTCCTATTGTCCATACGAGGCAGCTCCTATTGGTCCATACGAGGCAGCTCCTATTGGTCCATACGAGGCAGCTCCTATTGGTCCATACGAGGCAGCTCCTATTGGTCCATACGAGGCAGCTCCTATTGGTCCATACGAGGCAGCTCCTATTGGTCCATACGAGGCAGCTCCTATTGGTCCATACGAGGCAGCTCCTATTGATCCATACGAGGCAGCTCCTATTGATCCAACGAGGCAGCTCCTATTGGTCCATACGAGGCAGCTCCTATTGGTCCATACGAGGCAGCTCCTATTGGTCCATACGAGGCAGCTCCTATTGATCCATACGAGGCAGCTCCTATTGGTCCATACTTGGCAGCTGCTATTGGTCCATACGAGGCAGCTGCTATTGGTCCATACGAGGCAGCTCCTATTGGTCCATACGAGGCAGCTCCTATTGGTCCATACGAGGCAGCTCCTATTGGTTATACGAGGCAGCTCCTATTGGTCCATACGAGGCAGCTGCTATTGGTCCATACGAGGCAGCTGCTATTGGTCCATACGAGGCAGCTGCTATTGGTCCATACGAGGCAGCTGCTATTGGTCCATACGAGGCAGCTCCTATTGGTCCATACGAGGCAGCTCCTATTGGTCCATACGAGGCAGCTCCTATTGGTCCATACGAGGCAGCTCCTATTGGTCCATACGAGGCAGCTGCTATTGGTCCATACGAGGCAGCTCCTATTGGTCCATACGAGGCAGCTCCTATTGGTCCATACGAGGCAGCTCCTATTGGTCCATACGAGGCAGCTGCTATTGGTCCATACGAGGCAGCTCCTATTGGTCCATACGAGGCAGCTCCTATTGGTCCATACGAGGCAGCTCCTATTGGTCCATACGAGGCAGCTCCTATTGGTCCATACGAGGCAGCTCCTATTGGTCCATACGAGGCAGCTCCTATTGGTCCATACGAGGCAGCTGCTATTGGTCCATACGAGGCAGCTGCTATTGGTCCATACGAGGCAGCTCCTATTGGTCCATACGAGGCAGCTCCTATTGGTCCATACGAGGCAGCTCCTATTGGTCCATACGAGGCAGCTGCTATTGGTCCATACGAGGCAGCTGCTATTGGTCCATACGAGGCAGCTCCTATTGGTCCATACGAGGCAGCTCCTATTGGTCCATACGAGGCAGCTGCTATTGGTCCATACGAGGCAGCTGCTATTGGTCCATACGAGGCAGCTGCTATTGGTCCATACGAGGCAGCTGCTATTGGTCCATACGAGGCAGCTGCTATTGGTCCATACGAGGCAGCTGCTATTGGTCCATACGAGGCAGCTCCTATTGGTCCATACGAGGCAGCTCCTATTGGTCCATACGAGGCAGCTGCTATTGGTCCATACGAGGCAGCTGCTATTGGTCCATACGAGGCAGCTGCTATTGGTCCATACGAGGCAGCTGCTATTGGTCCATACGAGGCAGCTCCTATTGGTCCATACGAGGCAGCTGCTATTGGTCCATACGAGGCAGCTCCTATTGGTCCATACGAGGAGCTCCTATTGGTCCATACGAGGCAGCTCCTATTGATCCACACGAGGCATCTCCTATTGGTCCATACGAGGCAGCTGCTATTGGTCCATACGAGGCAGCTCCTATTGGTCCATACGAGGCAGCTGCTATTGGTCCATACGAGGCAGCTCCTATTGGTCCATACGAGGCAGCTGCTATTGGTCCATACGAGGCAGCTCCCATTGGTCCATACGAGGCAGCTCCTATTGGTCCATACGAGGCAGCTCCTATTGGTCCATACGAGGCAGCTCCTATTGGTCCATACGAGGCAGCTGCTATTGGTCCATACGAGGCAGCTGCTATTGGTCCATACGAGGCAGCTCCTATTGGTCCATACGAGGCAGCTCCTATTGGTCCATACGAGGCAGCTCCTATTGGTCCATACGAGGCAGCTCCTATTGGTCCATACGAGGCAGCTCCTATTGGTCCATACGAGGCAGCTGCTATTGGTCCATACGAGGCAGCTCCTATTGGTCCATACGAGGCAGCTCCTATTGGTCCATACGAGGCAGCTGCTATTGGTCCATACGAGGCAGCTGCTATTGGTCCATACGAGGCAGCTGCTATTGGTCCATACGAGGCAGCTGCTATTGGTCCATACGAGGCAGCTGCTATTGGTCCATACGAGGCAGCTGCTATTGATCCATACGAGGCAGCTGCTATTGGTCCATACGAGGCAGCTCCTATTGATCCACACGAGGCAGCTGCTATTGGTCCATACGAGGCAGCTGCTATTGGTCCATACGAGGCAGCTGCTATTGGTCCATACGAGGCAGCTGCTATTGGTCCATAGGAGGCAGCTGCTATTGATCCATACGAGGCATCTCCTATTGGTCCATACGAGGCAGCTGCTATTGGTCCATACGAGGCAGCTCCTATTGGTCCACACGAGGCAGCTCCTATTGGTCCATACGAGGCAGCTCCTATTGATCCACACGAGGCAGCTCCTATTGGTCCATACGAGGCAGCTGCTATTGGTCCATACGAGGCAGCTGCTATTGGTCCATACGAGGCAGCTCCTATTGGTCCATACGAGGCAGCTGCTATTGGTCCATACGAGGCAGCTGCTATTGGTCCATACGAGGCAGCTCCTATTGGTCCACACGAGGCAGCTGCTATTGGTCCATACGAGGCAGCTGCTATTGGTCCATACGAGGCAGCTCCTATTGGTCCATACGAGGCAGCTCCTATTGGTCCACACGAGGCAGCTCCTATTGGTCCATACGAGGCAGCTCCTATTGGTCCATACGAGGCAGCTCCTATTGGTCCATACGAGGCAGCTCCTATTGGTCCACACTGATGTAACAGAACGGAAATAGCTGGACGCATTTCCTATCACCTAATGCACCTGTCCACCTAGCAGTCAGTAGGTACCCATAAGTTAGTCAGCATGTTGTGGGGCTGTACCCTCGGCGGGGGCATTAATTCCACCCTGGGGGAATTATTCCACTCTGTAGGCAGACCTACACATAAGCCTAACTTGTATATACACTCTGGCTGCCTGTCCCCCGACCGAATTCTTACATGTACGTGTTTCAAACAGATTTGAATGATATATCTGAAAGCAAATCAGCAAATCAAGTGTTCAGCCTTTGAACAAAACTGGTTTTAAAGCAAGTAGAGGTTTCAACTCTGTTAACCCTGTCGTAGTTCAGTTGATTAAGGCAGTGTCTGGGATGCTCTCGGACGTTGGTTCGAATCCTCATCACGGCCCTTGTGGATTTGTTCATTTAAGTAAAGCGTATAACTATATTTTGAGACACTGAAAAATTAAAAAGTTCTTATTTGAACTTATATTCAAATATTTGAACAGCAGATTAAATGAACATCAGATTAAACGAGCATTGAATTGAACGAACATCGGATTAAACGAACATCGGATTAAACAAATATCGGATTAAACGAACATCGTATTAAATGAACATTGGATTAAACAAATATCAGATTAAACGAACTTCGGATTAAAGGAACATTGGATTAAACAAATATCGGATTAAACAAACATCGGATTAAACGAACATTGGATTAAACGAACATCGGATTAAACGAAAATCGGATTAAACGAAAATCGGATTAAACGAAAATTGGATTAAACAAACATCGGATTAAACGAACATCGAATCAAACGAACATCAGATGAAATGAGCATCAGATTAAACAAGCATCGGATTAAACCTACATAACTTAAGATCAGATGAACATCAGAATAAACAAACCTGACCCAACCAACCCTAATATCAACCGAACACGGGATCAGATCAGACGCACTCTTGACTCAAGGAACTTAAGATTAAATAAAGATAACTTGATTTATTTCTTATATTAAAGAAACTATAGATAAGAAACACAGTTATAAAATACCCTCTGTGAGACATTGTACATTGTCCAGGTACAGTCTGGACCACACACTGAACAAACAGTTCAGGAACAGTCTAGACTGAACACAGAGTTCAGGAACAGTCTAGACTGAACACAGAGTTCAGGAACAGTCTAGACTGAACACAGAGTTCAGGAACAGTCTAGACTGAACACAGACTTCAGGAACAGTCTAGACTGAACACAGAGTTCACGAACAGTCTAGACTGAACACAGAGTTCAGGAACAGTCTAGACTGAACACAGACTTCAGGAACAGTCTAGACTGAACAAAGAGTTCAGTTAGTGTGGTCCAGTGTGAGTTCACACACTGGAACACTGAATTCTCTGAGTTCAGAGAGTTCAGGAACAGTCTGGACAGAACAGATAGTTCAGGGGTCAATCTCAACCACACTGAACAATGAGTTCTTTCACAAACACAAGCGCAGCATACACTGTAACTAATCATAATGCCTTTCAACGCAGAAATGAAGAAAAAGCGCGTGTTGAGAACTATGCCTCTTCAACGCAAGCAGAGCTAACTGCCATTGTTATGGCGTTAAGATTCCTTGAACGGAACACTAATGGTGCAGTGATTTGCATTGATTCAAAAGCAGCACTGCAAAGCCTAAGTAAAAATCTGGCATAAAATCTTGCGATAGTCGCTGTGATCAAGAGAGCTGTGAGGGTACTAACCAATCAGGGAAGAGTCATCAAGTTTCTGTGGATCCCCTCCCATGTTGGAATATGTGGGAATGAACGAGCAGATGTGCTGGCTGCTGAAGGCGCTGAAGGAGACCATATTGAATACTTCATACCCAAGACTCTACTACAAATTAGAGGTATTGTCAGGCAACATCACCGTGACAAGGTAACTGAGGAAAGGAGGATAGAAGCACAAACCAGTGAATCTGTACGATGGTACAACATGGTTGCAGCTGGCAATCCCAATCATTATGGCCGAAGAGGAGGAGGACGAGGGAGAGAATCAGTAATAGCGAGAATCCGTCTTGGATACAGATATCCATGGAGATATGGAATGGAAACAACAGTTGATCAGCGAAGTTGCAGAATCTGTGGCGAGAGTGATGGACACCGCCTTGACCACTATCTACGTGAATGTGAACACCTGAGACACATCAGAATTATGTGTAGAATAATAAACCCCACATTGTTTGAGTTAGGAAAACACTATTTGTCAAATATTGATACTGTTCTTAAAAGATTTCCCCATTTTGCACCCGCAAGATAACGTAAGATTTTAAGGGTTGACAGATGTTAATGTTCTTGTTTGAGGAGCTGTTCACTTGAGACAGTTAAGCAAGTCCCAGCTGTGTCTGGGTACAAGTGACAGGATGAACAACCCAGCGGGTTTTCTTCCTATTGGGGAGTGTTGTACATGCTGCTATGGCGGTGTGTCCACTCACAGGATGAGTGGCGCTGCCCAATACTGTCACTATGGCGGTGTGTCCACTCACAGGATGAGTGGCGCTGCCCAATACTGTCACTATGGCGGTGTGTCCACTCACAGGATGAGTGGCGCTGCCCAATACTGTCACTATGGCGGTGTGTCCACTCACAGGATGAGTGGCGCTGCCCAATACTGTCACTATGGTGGTGTGTCCACTCACAGGATGAGTGGCGCTGCCCAATACTGTCACTATGGCGGTGTGTCCACTCACAGGATGAGTGACGCTGCCCAATACTGTCACTATGGCGGTGTGTCCACTCACAGGATGAGTGACGCTGCCCAATACTGTCACTATGGCGGTGTGTCCACTCACAGGATGAGTGGCGCTGCCCAATACTGTCACTATGGCGGTGTGTCCACTCACAGGATGAGTGACGCTGCCCAATACTGTCACTATGGTGGTGTGTCCACTCACAGGATGAGTGGCGCTGCCCAATACTGTCACTATGGCGGTGTGTCCACTCACAGGATGAGTGGCGCTGCCCAATACTGTCACTATGGCGGTGTGTCCACTCACAGGATGAGTGGCGCTGCCCAATACTGTCACTATGGCGGTGTGTCCACTCACAGGATGAGTGGCGCTGCCCAATACTGTCACTATGGCGGTGTGTCCACTCACAGGATGAGTGACGCTGCCCAATACTGTCACTATGGCGGTGTGTCCACTCACAGGATGAGTGGCGCTGCCCAATACTGTCACTATGGCGGTGTGTCCACTCACAGGATGAGTGACGCTGCCCAATACTGTCACTATGGCGGTGTGTCCACTCACAGGATGAGTGACGCTGCCCAATACTGTCACTATGGCGGTGTGTCCACTCACAGGATGAGTGGCGCTGCCCAATACTGTCACTATGGCGGTGTGTCCACTCACAGGATGAGTGGCGCTGCCCAATACTGTCACTATGGCGGTGTGTCCACTCACAGGATGAGTGGCGCTGCCCAATACTGTCACTATGGCGGTGTGTCCACTCACAGGATGAGTGGCGCTGCCCAATACTGTCACTATGGCGGTGTGTCCACTCACAGGATGAGTGGCGCTGCCCAATACTGTCACTATGGCGGTGTGTCCACTCACAGGATGAGTGACGCTGCCCAATACTGTCACTATGGCGGTGTGTCCACTCACAGGATGAGTGACGCTGCCCAATACTGTCACTATGGCGGTGTGTCCACTCACAGGATGAGTGACGCTGCCCAATACTGTCACTATGGCGGTGTGTCCACTCACAGGATGAGTGACGCTGCCCAATACTGTCACTATGGCGGTGTGTCCACTCACAGGATGAGTGACGCTGCCCAATACTGTCACTATGGCGGTGTGTCCACTCACAGGATGAGTGGCTGCCCAATACTGCACTATACTGTCACTGCCCATACTGTCACTATGGCGGTGTGTCCACTCACAGGATGAGTGGCGCTGCCCAATACTGTCACTATGGCGGTGTGTCCACTCACAGGATGAGTGACGCTGCCCAATACTGTCACTATGGCGGTGTGTCCACTCACAGGATGAGTGACGCTGCCCAATACTGTCACTATGGCGGTGTGTCCACTCACAGGATGAGTGGCGCTGCCCAATACTGTCACTATGGCGGTGTGTCCACTCACAGGATGAGTGACGCTGCCCAATAAACTCGACCCTCGGGGCAAAATTAAAAAAATAAATAATCACACAAACGCATTTGGTAACTCTCTCACGAACGACATTTTGAGTTCTCTCACGAACTCTTGTGAGACTATAATAAAGTAAGCACCCATAAACAAGATTTTTATGTATATAAAAATTAAAGGTTCGATTCAGTTAGAATATTTCCATAACAACGTGAGTCAGATCGCTTTTGTTTTTCAACATGGCTTTGTTTACCCCTGGATGCTGGTGTGCCACGTCTGGGTGACAGGAGGGTTTACCCGGGGTGATGGTGTGCCACGTCTGGGTGACACAGGAGGGTTACCCTGGGTGCTGGTGTGCCACGTCTGGGTGACAGGAGAGTTTACCCCTGGGTGCTGGTGTGCCACGTCTGGGTGACAGGAGGGTTTACCCTGGGTGCTGGTGTGCCACGTCTGGGTGACAGGAGGGTTTACCCTGAGTGCTGGTGTGCCACGTCTGGGTGACAGGAGGGTTTACCCTGAGTGCTGGTGTGCCACGTCTGGGTGACAGGAGGGTTTACCCTGGGTGCTGGTGTGCCACGTCTGGGTGACAGGAGGGTTTACCCTGGGTGCTGGTGTGCCACGTCTGGGTGACAGGAGGGTTTACCCGGGGTGCTGGTGTGCCACGTCTGGGTGACAGGAGGGTTTACCCTGGGTGCTGGTGTGCCACGTCTGGGTGACAGGAGGGTTTACCTTGGGTGCTGGTGTGCCACGTCTGGGTGACAGGAGGGTTTACCCTGGGTGCTGGTGTGCCACGTCTGGGTGACAGGAGGGTTTACCCTGGGTGCTGGTGTGCCACGTCTGGGTGACAGGAGGGTTTACCCTGGGTGCTGGTGTGCCACGTCTGGGTGACAGGAGGGTTTACCCTGGGTGCTGGTGTGCCACGTCTGGGTGACAGGAGGGTTTACCCTGGGTGCTGGTGTGCCACGTCTGGGTGACAGGAGGGTTTACCCTGGGTGCTGGTGTGCCACGTCTGGGTGACAGGAGGGTTTACCCTGGGTGCTGGTGTGCCACGTCTGGGTGACAGGAGGGTTTACCCTGGGTGCTGGTGTGCCACGTCTGGGTGACAGGAGGGTTTACCCTGAGTGCTGGTGTGCCACGTCTGGGTGACAGGAGGGTTTACCCTGGGTGCTGGTGTGCCACGTCTGGGTGACAGGAGGGTTTACCCTGGGTGCTGGTGTGCCACGTCTGGGTGACAGGAGGGTTTACCCTGGGTGCTGGTGTGCCACGTCTGGGTGACAGGAGGGTTTACCCTGGGTGCTGGTGTGCCACGTCTGGGTGACAGGAGGGTTTACCCTGGGTGCTGGTGTGCCACGTCTGGCTGACAGGAGGGTTTACCCTGGGTGCTGGTGTGTCACGTCTGGGTGACAGGAGGGTTTACCCTGGGTGCTGGTGTGTCACGTCTGGGTGACAGGAGGGTTTACCCTGGGTGCTGGTGTGCCACGTCTGGGTGACAGGAGGGTTTACCCTGGGTGCTGGTGTGTCACGTCTTACATATTCACTATTAGGTGAACAGAAGCATCAGGTGTAATGTGGAGGTGACAGCTGTCTCTGCCGGGAATCGAACTTAGGTTCCTGAGTTTACTTGAGAGCCACTAACACTAGTGGCCTCAATGAGGACAGGAAGCCGGCGGCTTGTCGATGGTCCCCACCCCCATGTGCCTTAATGATCGTCACCAGTTGTATGTTAAATGTTAACACAGTTTTGTTATAGTGTTATTTTGTTTGTGTATAGTGTTTTGGTATAGTGTTATATAGTTATAGTGTATAGACCAACAGAGTCTTAGCCCAACAGAGTCGGGCCCAACAGAGTCGGGCCCAACAGAGTCGAGCCCAACAGAGTCTGGCCCAACAGAGTCTGGCCCAACAGAGTCGGGCCCAACAGAGTCGAGCCCAACAGAGTCGAGCCCAACAGAGTCTGGCCCAACAGAGTCTGGCCCAACAGAGTCGGGCCCAACAGAGTCTGGCCCAACAGAGTCGAGCCCAACAGAGTCGAGCCCAACAGAGTCGAGCCCAACAGAGTCTGGCCCAACAGAGTCGAGCCCAACAGAGTCGGGCCAACAGAGTCGAGCCCAACAGAGTCGAGCCCAACAGAGTCGGGCCCAACAGAGTCGGGCCCAACAGAGTCGGGCCCAACAGAGTCTGGCCCAACAGAGTCGGGCCCAACAGAGTCGGGCCCAACAGAGTCGGGCCCAACAGAGTCGGGCCCAACAGAGTCGGGCCCAACAGAGTCGGGCCCAACAGAGTCTGGCCCAACAGAGTCTGGCCCAACAGAGTCGGGCCCAACAGAGTCGGGCCCAACAGAGTCGGGCCCAACAGAGTCGGGCCCAACAGAGTCGGGCCCAACAGAGTCTGGCCCAACAGAGTCGGGCCCAACAGAGTCGGGCCCAACAGAGTCGGGTCCAACAGAGTCTTAGCCCAACAGAGTCGGGTCCAACAGAGTCGGGCCCAACAGAGTCGAGCCCAACAGAGTCGAGCCCAACAGAGTCGAGCCCAACAGAGTCGAGCCCAACAGAGTCGGGCCCAACAGAGTCTGGCCCAACAGAGTCTGGCCCAACAGAGTCGGGCCCAACAGAGTCGAGCCCAACAGAGTCTGGCTAAGACTCGATAAAATGCAAATAAATGCAAATATTTTCACCCAAGAAAATGTAGAAATATTCTCAGCAAATATTCCCAAAATTGCAAACTTTCCCATACAACAATTCTGCAAGAGCTCATTAAATAAAAAAGAAAGCTTCAGCAGAAACTCTCCAGCTATTCATATATTAGGAACCAGGCGAATAAAGCCAAGAGTTATTCGTATTCAGGATTTAACACATGCAAATCAATCACAGTCCATTTTATGTTGAGCTTATCAAGAGGCAAATGCAGCGTTTGAAGCCTAAACTGAAACCCACATAAAGCATTATTATGACAGTGAAATATGGACACTGAAGTACAATGTTTTCAAATGTGACAGGAAACACAGGCTACAGGGTGGGGTCAGCCTGTACATCACAGGCTACAGGGTGGGGTCAGCCTGTACATCACAGGCTACAGGGTGGGGTCAGCCTGTACATCACAGGCTACAGGGTGGGGTCAGCCTGTACATCACAGGCTACAGGGTGGGGTCAGCCTGTACAACACAGGCTACAGGGTGGGGTCAGCCTGTACATCACAGGCTACAGGGTGGGGTCAGCCTGTACATCACAGGCTACAGGGTGGGGTCAGCCTGTACATCACAGGCTACAGGGTGGGGTCAGCCTGTACATCACAGGCTACAGGGGTGGGGTCAGCCTGTACATCACAGGCTACAGGGTGGGGTCAGCCTGTACATCACAGGCTACAGGGTGGGGTCAGCCTGTACATCACAGGCTACAGGGTGGGGTCAGCCTGTACATCACAGGCTACAGGGTGGGGTCAGCCTGTACATCACAGGCTACAGGGTGGGGTCAGCCTGTACAACACAGGCTACAGGGTGGGGTCAGCCTGTACATCACAGGCTACAGGGTGGGGTCAGCCTGTACATCACAGGCTACAGGGTGGGGTCAGCCTGTACATCACAGGCTACAGGGTGGGGGTCAGCCTCTACACCACAGGCTACAGGGTGGGGTCAGCCTGTACACCACAGGCTACAGGGTGGGGTCAGCCTGTACAACACAGGCTACAGGGTGGGGTCAGCCTGTACACCACAGGCTACAGGGTGGGGTCAGCCTGTACATCACAGGCTACAGGGTGGGGGTCAGCCTGTACATCACAGGCTACAGGGTGGGGGTCAGCCTGTACATCACAGGCTACAGGGTGGGGGTCAGCCTGTACACCACAGGCTACAGGGTGGGGTCAGCCTTATACTATATACTATATAAGAAAATATATACTATATACTATATAAGAAAATACTATATTTACCAACCCACACACTAGAAAGTGAAGGGACGACGTTTCTGTCGAACACAATCAACTTGAGAATGGTCCAGGACGGACCGAACGTCGTCGTCCCTTCACCTTCTAGTGTGTGGTCTGTCAACATACTTCAGCCACGTTATTGTGACTCCTCGCCTCCACTCACAACTATTAAAAGTTGTGAGTTATCAAAAAATCTAAAATAACAAACAGCCAAGCAGGCAGACTACTCCTGGTGTTGTCTGGTGTTCTACACGTACAAAGACACGCTACTAAGTGGCTCCCAGAACTGAAGGGCAAGAGCTACGAGGAGAGGTTAGAGGCATTAAATATGCCAAAACTAGAAGACAAGAAAAGAGGTGATATGATCACTACGTACAAAATAGCAACAGGAATTGATAAAATCGATAGGGAAGATTTCCTGAGACCTGGAACTTTAAGAACAAGAGATTTAAACTAGCTAAACACAGATGCCGAATATAAGAAAATTCACTTATACAGAGTGGTAGACGGTTGGAACAAGTTAGGGGAGAAGGTGGTGGAGGCCAAGACCGTCAGTAGTTTCAAAGCGTTATATGACAAAGAGTGCTGGGAAGACGGGACACCACGAGCGTAGCTCTCAGCCTGTAACTACACTTAGGTAATTACACTTAGGTAATTACAACGCCTCATACACTGTATGTGGGTCTTGGTACGATGTGTGACGGCGGTCGTGCAGCCTAGTGTATACAGCCTAGTGTATACAGCCTAGTGTATACAGCCTAATGTATACAGCCTAATGTATATAGTCACCCCTTCTTGTTTGGTCTAGCGTAACGTAAATATTAAGGCGGTTTATTTTTGGATGTAAGCCAAGTTTTCATGAATTATTATTTTGTAATGATTATTATTACAAGTAAAGTCTTCTTATAAACTCCTGCAATTATCACACCGCAAAGGTATTTAGCAGTTTTATTTACATTATTTCACAGTTTTCCATTTAACCCTTAAACTGCTCAGCATAAGGGGGTATAATTCGAAAAAAAGTCGAATTATGTAAAAATTACTTAAAAATGTTAAACAATCTCCAACTTATTGGCTTCAGTGTCGTGAAACTTTCATCCAAATATTTTCAGAAATTGATTTTAGACGAATATTTAAAAAAATAAAGTTTTATTGATAAAGAAGTTCGTTTAGCTCAGCAAATAACAATCTTTTGACGGTAGTTACACAACATTATTAATGTTATATGTACATGTACA
>WNGS01162647.1:4132742-4148025 GCA_020271785.1 Procambarus virginalis | reverse complement strand
TTACCTAGTTCAAAGTCTCTTGTTACACTCCTATGTCCCTGGAAAAATACAGATGACTTCCTGTTGGATAAGTACATAAGAACATAAGAACATAAGAACAAAGGCAACTGCAGAAGGCCTATTGGCCCATACGAGGCAGCTCCTATTTATAACCACCCAATCCCACTCATATACATGTCCAACCCATGCTTGAAACAATCGAGGGACCCCACCTCCACAATGTTAAGCGGCAATTCGTTCCACAAATCAACAACCCTGTTACTGAACCAGTATTTACCCAAGTCTTTCCTAAATCTAAACTTATCCAATTTATACCCATTGTTTCGCGTTCTGTCCTGTGTTGATACTTTCAATACCCTATTAATATCCCCTTTGTTATGTCCATTCATCCACTTGTAAACCTCTATCATGTCACCCCTAACTCTTCGCCTTTCCAGTGAATGCAAATTAAGCTTTGTTAATCTTTCTTCATATGAAAGATTTCTAATTTGGGGAATTAACTTAGTCATCCTACGCTGGACACGTTCAAGTGAATTTATATCCATTCTATAATATGGCGACCAAAACTGAACTGCATAATCAAAATGGGGCCTAACCAGAGCAAGATATAGCTTGAGAACCACACCAGGTGTCTTGTTACTTACGCTGCGATTAATAAATCCGAGTGTCCTATTTGCCTTATTACGAACATTTATGCATTGATCCTTTTGTTTTAAATTCTTACTAATTATAACTCCCAGATCCCTTTCGCAATCTCAACACCATCTAGCTCGTATCTTGTAACTCTATCATCATTACCTAGCCTCAGAACTTTACATTTATCTGCATTAAACTGCATCTGCCAGTCTGTCTTGGAAGAATGCCACATATGATCGGGATTCCTCCCTTGCTCCTAACTAATTCTATTGCTGTCTTGAATTTCAGTATTAGTTCCTCACTTCTAAAGTAACCCCTGATCCAACAACATAAGAACATAAGAACATAAGAACAAAGGCAGCTGCAGAAGGCCTATTGGCCCATACGAGGCAGCTCCTATTTATAACCACCCAATCCCACTCATATACATGTCCAACCCATGCTTGAAACAATCGAGGGACCCCACCTCCACAATGTTACGCGGCAATTGGTTCCACAAATCAACAACCCTGTTACTGAACCAGTATTTACCCAAGTCTTTCCTAAATCTAAACTTATCCAATTTATACCCATTGTTTCGCGTTCTGTCCTGTGTTGATACTTTCAATACCCTATTAATATCCCCTTTGTTATGTCCATTCATCCACTTGTAAACCTCTATCATGTCACCCCTAACTCTTCGCCTTTCCAGTGAATGCAAATTAAGCTTTGTTAATCTTTCTTCATATGAAAGATTTCTAATTTGGGGAATTATCTTAGTCATCCTACGCTGGACACGTTCAAGTGAATTTATATCCATTCTATAATATGGCGACCAAAACTGAACTGCATAATCTAAATGGGGCCTAACCAGAGCAAGATATAGCTTGAGAATCACACCAGGTGTCTTGTTACTTACGCTGCGATTAATAAATCCGAGTGTCCTATTTGCCTTATTACGAACATTTATGCATTGATCCTTTTGTTTTAAATTCTTACTAATTATAACTCCCAGATCCCTTTCGCAATCCGACTTCGCAATCTCAACACCATCTAGCTCGTATCTTGTAACTCTATCATCATTACCTAGCTTCAGAACTTTACATTTATCAGCATTAAACTGCATCTGCCAGTCCTTTGACCATTTCAAAACCCTATCTAGATCAACTTGAAGTGATAGTGAGTCCTCCTCCGAATTAATTTCCCTACCGATTTTCGTATCATCGGCAAATTTGCAAATGTTGCTACTCAAACCTGAATCTAAATCATTTATATATATTATAAACAACAGAGGACCCAAGACAGAGCCTTGAGGCACTCCACTTACAACATTTTCCCACTCTGACTTGACTCCATTTATACTAACTCTCTGTTTCCTTTGGTATAGCCATGCCCTAATCCAGCTTAATATAGCACCCCCAATACCATGAGCCTCTATCTTTTTAATCAGTCTTTCATGTGGCACTGTATCGAAAGCTTTGCTAAAGTCAAGGTACACAACATCACAATCCTTACCACTATCAACTGCCTCAACTATGCTAGAATAAAAAGATAACAAATTTGTTAAACATGAACGGCCATTTATAAAACCATGTTGCGACTCAATTATTAATTTATGTTTTTCAAGATGAAGACGAATTTTATTTGCTATTATAGATTCGAGTAACTTTCCCACAATAGACGTTAGGCTAATTGGTCGATAGTTAGACGCAAGTGATCTATCTCCTTTCTTAAAAGAAGTCAAAGAAGCCAACCACCAATATTCATTCTTGCAAGCTCACTCAAGATAACATGTCTATTTGCAATGACTTGGAGATACTATGAACATGTTTGCCATACAATTTTTGTTTTCTCTAATAGTCACATAGCATAGAGAAAACGGCATTGTATTGGATTTTCGTGGAAAGACTATTGTATTGTTGACACGACGAGTGTAATTAATCGACGTAGGTTTTTTTCTGTGTTGCCGGTCTAACGCATCCTTGTGTGCCATTTTATACATATGTCCTTGTAGAACATTTTATTGTGAACACATTGGCACAAAAATGAAATATGTACTTTGAAAATTAAGGTCAGGACAGTGAAAAGAATAAACTTTTCAATACTAATTTCGTCGATGTGCGGTAACGGGTAACACTTCACCCACTTCCCACACTCTTGAGGATGGGCGCGATCATGATTCTACATTTATATGCATATGTACGTGTAGGGAATTTTATTGCGATTTCAGTGATACCAAATTTAACGCTGTAGAATAAGTGTGGAGTTTACAACCCTGAAAAGAATAGAAACATTTCGTCGCTGTTTGGAGCTCACGGCTAGTGATCTATGTATAGTTGTTTATTTGCGGCCGGTCTAACGCATCCTTGTGTGACATTTTATACATATGTTCTTGTAGAACATTCTATTGCGAACACATTGGGCGCTGCCCGATAAACTCGCTCCTCGGGGCAAGATTTAAAAAAACAAAACTTTAATCTTGGTGGAACATAAAATGGCCGCCTGTGTTTATGGTGTCGTCAGATGGCGCTGTGACGTCACAGGTGAGGGAAGCACGTACTGCGCATTAAAGCCTCGATCCCTAGTTATTTCTTTATTTATTTATTTTATTTATTTATATATATACAAGAACGTACATTGGGGGTTAAGAGACAACATAGAGTTTAAGTTGGAATTACAATCTTGTAAAGCCACTAGGTATATATAGCATTTCGGGCAAGTCCTTAAAAAAATCTTTGAGCAAATCCTTAAACAAACAAAGTTTTAGAGAAATAATTAGGAGTAAAATTGATAAAAAGTGTTTAACAGGTACATTACAGCTTTACTTTACAAGTACAGATGATTTTAAGCAGGATGGCAAGGTACGATGCAAGAATTTTCGACACAAAAGCAGATCAGAACAATACACAATAATAACAATACACAATACAATAATGAACAAGGAATCCTAATACAATAGGAAAACATCTCAATACATAATTACTGAAATACAATATAGGATCATTACAATAGACAGATCATACAAGTACAATAATGCAGTACAATACAAGGAGTAATGCAGTACACTCATTCTATTATTATTAGTTAATATTAAGTTCCTTCCTCATGTTAAGTATCTTTGTGGTACTAGAGGCATCCAAGGATTATCTTCAAGGCTTCGTTCTGCAAGTTTTCAAGCCCTTTAAGCTTTCTTTCAGTCATCAAGGCAAGCAGAGGTGCAGCATAATCCACTAAAGATTTGATGTACGCAAGGTACATCATTTTGACAATTGTGACATTGGCACCATAGCCTGAGTGATAACCTGCAACATCTCCAAGAGAGGGCTTATGGAGCCTCTCTTTATACTGACGACAGAGTCAGAAATACAACAGGACAATACAAGGCCAAGGTATTTGAATCTGTTAGCATAGTCAAGCTGGGAGCCATATCATACAGTTGCATCTTGTGAACAGCTCCTCCCTGCCTGGGTGGACACCCGTTTATAGTATCTTTGTTTCCTCTGCTGAGATATGACTAAACCTAAGTCCTGACATGAGACTAATACAGAGTTAAGAGTGTTCTGCATGTTAGCATAACAAGTAGTGTGTATAATTATTTCATCAGCATACCCAATAGTGTGTATCATTATATCATCATGTATGATGATATATGATACAAGGAGGTCTAAATTGATCGATCAAACGATCTAAATTGGGTACTGATATATGGTCAAATGATTGGCGGAGGCCGTTTAATTCTGACAAATGTAAGGTTTAGAGGATAGGTAATGACGATAGAGTTAGAAGCAAAAGGCAACATGAAAATCACATGGAATACCATCTCTAATATCCTAGGAACTAAACAACACTCCCACAACCAGATAACACTCTCTAAGGATGGCTTTACACCGTCAACTGACTTAGAAATGGCAAATGAATTTAATAGCTTCTTTTCATCGGTTGGTGCTAACCTTGCCAGTAAAATCCCACAGACTCAGACACATATCAACACATATATCTCTCAGGCAGCTATCCAAACTCTCTTCTCCTTTCACCAGTCAGCCCGACAGATGTTGTGTCCATCATACACTCACTAAAAACCAAAGCTCCATTGTATGCAAAGCTCAGTCCATTGTATACAAGAGCGCCTCCCATGCCATTGCGCCACCTATAGCTCTGCTGTTCAACAAATCCCTTGAGTGTCATTCCTTCTCTGATATCCTTAAAAAAGCAAGAGTAACGCCAGTTCATAAAGGAGGTAATCCGGCAAACATAAACAATTATAGACCAATATCAAACCTACCCATACTATCAAAAATATTTGAAAAAATTATCTACAAACAGCTCTACTCCTATCTCGTAAAATTTGACATTCTTAGCCCCTGTCAGTTTGGCTTCCGCTCCTAAAAGAGTACCAACGATGCAATTATTAGTCTCCTTGATATAATTTACTCTGCCCTTGACAAAAATGAGTTTCCGATTGGACTCTTCATTGACCTGAGAAAGGCCTTTGATACTGTTAATCACAATTACCTCTTACTTAAACTCCATCATTATGGAATCCGAGGCCATGCACTGGACTATATCCAATCCTATCTTAGTGATAGACACCAATGTGTAGCCATCAATAATATAACCTCTCCCACTCTACCAATAACCGTTGGAGTGCCACAGGGCAGCATCTTGGGACCTCTCCTATTTCTTATATACATCAATGATCTGCCTAATGTCTCTAACATTCTGAAACCTATTTTGTTTGCTGATGATACTACCCTCATCTACTCTAACCCCAACCCACATACATTAAATAATGTTGTTAATAATGAACTAAAAAAAGTCCACATATGGATGTCAACCAACAAGCTAACAATTAACATAGCAAAGACCTACTATACATCTTATTTGGAAGCACATCTACAAATGCAATTCAGCTTCAGATAGATAATGTAAACATTAGCAATAAAAAGATGGAAAGTTTTTTGGCCTATTCCTAGACAAGAGACTAAACTTCAGTACCCACATACAACACATAACTAAGAAAATCGCTAAAACAGTTGGGATACTCTCCAAAATCAGATATTATGTACCTAACTCTGGTCTCATCTCTCTATATCATGCACTAATCTATCCCTATCTTAATTATGGTATCTGTGCATGGGGTTCAATTTATTTTAATTTCAAAATTTAAGGTTCAAAATTTACTAGAATGCTTCCAGTAAAGAATAACAAAGTTAATACCCCAAATTAGAAACCTGTCATTTGAAGAAAGATTGTCAAAGCTTAAATTACATTCTCTGGAAAGACAACTAAAGAATTATATATAGGGGTGACATGTGGTTTATGATTTTGTTGATTTGTTTCTATATTTTCATAAATAAAGCATGCTTACTGTCTTATTCCAAGTTTTACGACAATTTTACAAGGTTTAAAATATAAGCTCAATATATATTTGTTTTTATACAGGAATTATACGTTAATATAACATTATAATAACGTAACGATGTCGTGTAAATAACGTTATATTGACGACATATAAATGTTATATTTACGTTATAAGAACGTAAATTGGATAGGTTTACATAAAGTAAACAAAAAAAAACGAAATGTTGACTGAATTTTTTTATTTTTATATATAAAGCAAGAAAACATTATAATTCCATAGCATTCACTATTATTTTTAAATTTTTACATAAATCTTAAAAAACCGTGTCTCAAGAATACATGTTTTTAGTTATATCTAGTGGTTTTAAGAACGTCAGATATACGTATTTATGTCAAATGTTAGAGTATTACCTTTGTGGCACCATTTAAAAACGTTCACAAACGTTCTGTGTTTGCTGGGACCCTGGGTGCTGGTGTGCCACGTCTGGGTGACAGGAGGGTTTACCCTGAGTGCTGGTGTGCCACGTCTGGGTGACAGGAGGGTTTACCCTGGGTGCTGGTGTGCCACGTCTGGGTGACAGGAGGGTTTACCCTGGGTGCTGTGTGCCACGTCTGGGTGACAGGAGGGTTTACCCTGGGTGCTGGTGTGCCACGTCTGGTGACAGGAGGGTTTACCCTGGGTGCTGGTGTGCCACGTCTGGGTGACAGGAGGTTTACCCTGGGTGCTGGTGTGCCACGTCTGGCTGACAGGAGGTTTACCCTGGGTGCTGGTGTGTCACGTCTGGTTGACAGGAGGGTTTACCCTGGTGCTGGTGTGTCACGTCTGGGTGACAGGAGGGTTTACCCTGGGTGCTGGTGTGCCACGTCTGGGTGACAGGAGGGTTTACCCTGGGTGCTGGTGTGTCACGTCTTACATATTCACTATTAGGTGAACAGAAGCATCAGGTGTAATGTGGAGGTGACAGCTGTCTCTGCCGGGAATCGAACTTAGGTTCCTGAGTTTACTTGAGAGCCACTAACACTAGTGGCCTCAATGAGGACAGGAAGCCGGCGGCTTGTCGAAGGTCCCCCCCATGTGCCTTAATGATCGTCACCAGTTGTATGTTAAATGTTAACACAGTTTTGTTATAGTGTTGGGCCCAACAGAGTCGGGCCCACAGAGTCGGGCCCAACAGAGTCTGGTCCAACAGAGTCTTAGCCCAACAGAGTCGGGCCCAACAGAGTCGAGCCAACAGAGTCGAGCCCAACAGAGTCGAGCCCAACAGAGTCGGGACCAACAGAGTCGGGCCCAACAGAGTCGAGCCCAACAGAGTCGAGCCCAACAGAGTCTGGCCCAACAGAGTCGGGCCCAACAGAGTCGAGCCCAAAAGAGTCTGGCTAAGACTCGATAAAATGCAAATAAATGCAAATATTTTCACCCAAGAAAATGTAAAAATATTCTCAGCAAATATTCCAAAAATTGCAAACTTCTCCATGCAACAATTCTGCAAGAGCTCATTAAATAAAAAGAAAGCTTCAGCAGAAACTGCCCAGCTTTTCACATATATTAGGAACCAGGCGAATAAAGCCAAGAGTTATTCGTATTCAGGATTTAACACATGCAAATCAATCACAGTCCATTTATGTTGAGCTGATCAAGAGGCAAATGCAGCGTTTGAAGCCTAAACTGAAACCCACATAAAGCATTATTATGACAGTGAAATATGGACACTGAAGTACAATGTTTTCAGATGTGACAGGAAACACAGGCTACAGGGTGGGGTCAGCCTGTATATCACAGGCTACAGGGTGGGGGTCAGCCTGTATATCACAGGCTACAGGGTGGTGTCAGCCTCTATATCACAGGCTACAGGTGGTGTCAGCCTGTATATCACAGGCTACAGGGTGGTGTCAGCCTCTATATCACAGGCTACAGGGTGGGGGTCAGCCTGTATATCACAGGCTACAGGGTGGGGTCAGCCTGTACAACACAGGCTACAGGGTGGGGTCAGCCTGTACATCACAGACTACAGGGTGGGGTCAGCCTGTACATCACAGGCTACAGGGTGGGGTCAGCCTGTACATCACAGGCTACAGGGTGGGGGTCAGCCTGTACATCACAGGCTACAGGGTGGTGTCAGCCTGTACAACACAGGCTACAGGGTGTGGTCAGCCTTATACTATATACTATATAAGAAAATATATACTATATACTATATAAGAAAATACTATATTTACCAACCCACACACTAGAAAGTGAAGGGACGACGACGTTTCTGTCAATCACAATCAACTTGAGAATGGTCCAGGACGGACCGAAACGTCGTCGTCCCTTCACCTTCTAGTGTGTGGTCTGGTCAACATACTTCAGCCACGTTATGTGACTCCTCGCCTCCACTCACAACTATTAAAAGTTGTGAGTTATCAAACAATCTAAAATAACAAACAGCCTAGCAGGCAGACTACTCCTGGGGTTCTACACGTGCAAAGACACGCTACTAAGTGGCTCCCAGAACTGAAGGGCAAGAGCTACGAGGAGAGGTTAGAGGCATTATATATGCCAAAACTAGAAGACAGAAGAAAAGAGGTGATATGATCACTACATACAAAATAATAACAGGAACTGATAAAATCGATAGGGAGATTTCCTGAGACCTGGAACTTTAAGACAAGAGGTCATAGATATAAACTGGCTAAACACAGATGCCGAAGAAATATAAGAAAATTCACTTTCGCAAACAGAGTGGTAGACGGTTGGAACAAGTTAGGGAGAAGGTGGTGGAGGCCAAGACCGTCAGTAGTTTCAAAGCGTTATATGACAAAGAGTGCTGGGAAGACGGGACACCACGAGCGTAGCTCTCATCCTGTAACTACACTTAGATAATTACACTTAGGTAATTACAACGCCTCATACACTGTATGTGGGTCTTGGTACGATGTGTGACGGCGGTCGTGCAGCCTAGTGTATACAGCCTAGTGTATACAGCCTAGTGTATACAGCCTAATGTATACAGCCTAATGTATATAGTCACCCTTCTTGTTTGGTCTAGCGTAACGTAAATATTAAGGCGGTTTTTTTGGATGTAAGCCAAGTTTTCATGAATTATTATTTTGTAATGATTATTATTACAGTAAAGTCTTCTTATAAACTCCTGCATTATCACACCGCAAAGGTATTTAGCAGTTTTATTTACATTATTTCACATTTTTTCATTTAACCCTTAAACTGCTCAGCATAAGGGGGTTATAATTCGAATAATAGTCGAATTATGTAAAAATTACTAAAAATGTTAAACAAACCTCCAACTTATTGGCTTCAGTGTCGTGAAACTTTCATCCAAATATTTTCAGAAATTGATTTTAGACGAATATTTAAAAAAATAAGTTTTATTGATAAAGAAGTTCGTTTAGCTCAGCAAATAACATCTTTTGACGCTAGTTACACAATTATTAATGTTATATGTACATGTACATATATATACAATCATTTATACAAGTATATATACACATCGATATTCTTTTATATCACAAGTTATTCAACAAGAGGCTCACAACAGTCACTTTACAAGGCACTTTACATCTATAGTGAGTCACACAGTTACTAGTCTTGCTCCACACCCACCCAACTGGGCGGCAGCTTTACAGTCATGTGCTCCACACCCACCCAACTGGGCGGCAGCTTTACAGTCATGTGCTCCACACCCACCCAACTGGGCGGCAGCTTTACAGTCATGGCTCCACACCCACCCAACTGGGCGGCAGCTTTACAGTCATGTGCTCCACACCCACCCAACTGGGCGCCAGCTTTACAGTCATGTGCTCCACACCCACCCAACTGGGCGGCGCTTTACAGTCATGTGCTCCACACCCACCCAACTGGGCGGCAGCTTTACAGTCATGTGCTCTACACCCACCCAACTGGGCGGCAGCTTTACAGTCATGTGCTCTACACCCACCCAACTGGGCGGCAGCTTACAGTCATGTGCTCCACACCCACCCAACTGGGCGGCAGCTTTACAGTCATGTGCTCCACACCCACCCAACTGGGCGGCAGCTTTACAGTCATGTGCTCCACACCCACCCAACTGGGCGGCAGCTTTACAGTCATGTGCTCCACACCCACCCAACTGGGCGGCAGCTTTACAGTCATGTGCTCTACACCCACCCAACTGGGCGGCAGCTTTACAAAAAGCTTTACAGCTTTTTTAGGTCATTAGGATTTTTTCCTCCTTTGTTTAGAATTTGAATTTGTTGTAACCTCTACATCCTGGAGAGTGCACACCCGCACCAAACTGTGCGAAGATTGTAACCTCTACAACCTGGAGAGTGCACACCCGCACCAAACTGTGTGAAGATTGTAACCTCTACATCTGGAGAGTGCACACCCGCACCAAACTGTGCGAAGATTGTAACCTCTACATCCTGGAGAGTGCACACCCGCACCAAACTGTGTGAAGATTGTAACCTCTACTCCTGGAGAGTGCACACCCGCACCAAACTGTGCGAAGACAAATTGGTCAACAAATAAATCAGTTACAAATCTTAGAATTTGGGACTGAATTTTTTGGGGCTGATTTTTTCACTGATTTCAAACTCTATTTTCCTTGTTTCAAATGAACAAATCCACCAGGGGCCGTGACGAAGATTCGAACCCACGTCTGAGAGCATCCCAGACACTGCCTTAATACTGAGACTACGACATGGTAAGGGTTGAAACCGAATGTATGATGTTCATTTACATCTGCTATTGTGATCTCTGTGTGTAATGATGTAAGGGCGAAGAGGGAGAACGGCCTATTGACATAGCTCGGGTGCATGGGGGGAGTTGTGTAAACCCTGGTTTGTGTCTCGGAGAGGCTGCAGGATCCGTTGATAAATCAAGATGCTTTCCCGGTTGTAATTCTTTTTACCCTGTCGTAGCTCAGTCGATTAAGGCAGTGTCTGGGATGCTCTCGGACGTAGGTTCGAATCCTCGTCACGGCCCTGGTGGATTTGTTCAATATTGACAATATTATTTAGTGTGGGAGTTGAGGTCAGAATAGATAAGGGTGGTATCGTCAGCAAATAAATATAGGTTTAAGAATGTTAGAAACATTTGGCAGGTCATTGATATAAGAAATAGGAGAGGTCCTAAGATAGTGCCCTGTGGCACCCCAACGGTTAATGGTAGAGTGGGAGAGGTATGTTACTGATGGCTACATATTCGTGCCCTGTCACTGAGATAGGAAGGAATACAGTTCAGAGCAAGGCCTCGGATGCCATAGTGGTGACGTTTAAGTAAGAGGTAATTATGGTTTACAGTATCAAATGTGTATTCATGAGTGTGATGCCACCATCAAATCATATATCAGATGTCACCCAAACCCCGCCGTACTTTGAAGTAGCCATATACAGTATACCTATACTGAGCTAAACCTTAATTCCTAGAATTCCACATTAATCAATAATTTTTCGAAACCCACTATCACCGGCCCTTAACATTATTTGGAGACTGAACATAGATACTGGTGTTATTCCAGACATACTTTAAACAGCAGAGATAGCACCACTCCATAAAGGAGGAAATAAGCATAGGTAAAAAATCATAGACCGATAGCACTAGCATCACACATCACTGAAAGACTTCTTATCACTCTGAAAAAGAGTGCTAAAGAGGAAGATCACAAAATACATGGAATCACAGCATCTCCATAACCCCGGCAACATGGTTTCAGAGACAGGGCGCTCTTGCCTGTCACAGTTGCTGCACCACTATGATATGGCATTAGATGCCATGGAAACAAAAAATATATTTCGATAAAGCCTTCAAGAAATGTGACCATGGCGTTATTTCACACAAAATGCGCCACCAAGAGTGAACTAGTCAGCCATGTAAAATCCGGACCATCAACTGACTTCTCAGGGTACTGGCTCCCAGTACTCAGTCCCCCAGGGTACTACTTGCTCCGTACGTCCCCGGTACGTGCGCCAGTACTGTCCCCAGTACTTCTTGCTCCTATCTAGTTCATATCGGACATAGTACAAGACACAACCTATAGCACTGTATCATCTTTTGCAGATGACACCAGGATCTTCATGAGAGTAGGCAACATAGAGGACACGGCCAACCTGCTAAGTGATGTAAATCAGAGTCCTTTAGTGGGCAACAGAAATAATGCTATGTTTAATGAAGATAAGTTCCGCTCCGACAACATAGATAAAAGAGAAAATATTAACACGGAAACCATATATAAAATGCAGTGAAATACATTTTAGAACGGAAATGGAATATAAAAGATTTGAGATTATGTCAGAAGACCTTACCTCTATAGATTTACATAATAATTTACACGTGGAAAATATTAGAGGGGCTGGTCCCAAACCTGCACACAGAAATAACAGCACATGAGACCAGGAGGCATGGCAGGATGTGCAGAATACAACCGTTGAGGTACAGAGGTGCAACAGGTACTCTGGGAGAGAAACTCTATCGACATCAGAGACCCGAGACTGTTCAACACGCTTCCACTACACATAAGGGGCATAACTGGCCGACCCCTCACAGTGTTCAAGAGAGAACTATCAACATCAGAGGCCCGAGACTGTTCAACACGCTTCCACTACACATAAGGGGCATAACTGGCCGACCCCTCACAGTGTTCAAGAGAGAACTATCAACATCAGAGGCCCGAGACTGTTCAACACGCTTCCACTACACATAAGGCATCTGGCCGACCCCTCACAGTGTTCAAGAGAGAACTATCAACATCAGAGGCCCGAGACTGTTCAAACACACTCCACTACACATAAGGGACATAACTGGCCGACCCCTCACCTTGGGTCTACACCCTCCAGCCTGACCATTGAATTATCCATAGATTAAGGAACAATTTAGACCTTTATTCATAGACCTGGTATACATAGTCCAGGTATACATAAATCTGGAATACTAACCAACATACATACACACAAGACACACTCAGCCCCCTGTTTAACTCCCTAACATGCTAAACATAATCTCACCCACACATTCTCTTGTGTCAACTACATTTACAAAAGCTGTTCTAAATGCAAATCCTGCTCTGAAACTCCCCTGGACAGATGTAATAGGACCCATTATCACCACACCAGACATAAATATTCTTTGATATCCCCAGAGTTAAACTTATTCTGTGTAAACGCTCTATACAAATAAAGGGACCCAGTCTATAGAACTCACTTCCTAACGAGATGAAAAGCTGTCCAACTTTTGCGTCATTCAAAACAATACTAAAAGTACCTAATTTCATCTTCATAGTTTCCTGTCTTGTGCTTCAAACTAGCACTGTATCTTGTGCTATCCACTCCCTCAATATATTTATTTATTTATTATTATATACAAGAAGGTACATGGGTTTGTGAGGATACATAGCAAGGTCTATGACATGGCCGACCCATCCTCGACTCAAGTCACATTACAGTCAGCGGTCGACCCCACAGACGCATTCATAATTTTAACATGCTGTCATTCAAAACGGGAATTTTTTTCTCAAATATAAATTAATATTATAATATTAGCATATTGTGTATAAATAGGCAGAGGTTAGGTTAGGTCAGGGTTTTAGGTTCTGTTGGCGATTATTTGTATTGTAGTACGTGGGTGAAGCATTTACAGCGTTGTGGTTCGAACAAAATTCGTCAGTGAAGCACTTGTTCCGGATATGTTCGAACGTCAGCAGTTGTGAGTCGTGTGTAAACCGCTTTTCATTCATAAACATGGGGTTTGGCGGGTGCTTGGAATCAATTTTGGATCTTTGTTTGGAGGCCCGGCTGGACATGGCATAGCATGGCATATGGCATAACATGGACAAAGATTTAGTCTTAGTGTTTTTCCTGCCCGAACGCTTTGCGTAATAGTGGCTTTAGGCATTGTATGTACCTGTACTAGCTCTATCTATAAATTCATCAATATTTGTATCACCCCCTTGTATATACACTTTACCTGAATAAACATTTGATATTGACATTTTGAATGGTGTTAACATTCTTGTACAGCCACTAGTACAGCCACTAGAACCCTGTATACCACTATGTAAGACCAATCCTGGAGTATGCAGCTCCAGCTTGGAGTCCATACCTAGTTAAACACAAGACAAAGTTAGAGAAGATTCAGCGGTATGCCACCAGGCTCGTCCCGGACTGAGAGGATTGAGCTACGAGGAAAGGCTAAAGGAGCTGAACCTCACATCCTGGAAAACAGAAGAGTAAGGGGAGACATGATAACCACTACAAAATTCTCAGGGAATTGACAGGGCGGACAAAGACAATCTCTTCACCACGGGTGGGACACGAACAGGGGACACAGGTGGAAACTTAGTACCCACATGAGCACAGAGACGTTAGAAGAATTTTTTCAGTGTCAGAGTAGTAATAAATGGAATGCACTAGGAAGTGATGTGGTGGAGGCTGTTTTCATACACAGTTTCAAATGTAGATATGATATGATGCCCAGTAGGCTCAGGAATCTGTACACCTGTTGATTGACAGTTGAGAGGCGGTACCAAGAGCCAAAGCTCAACCCCCGCAAGCACAATTAGGTGAGTACTAGTACGCGCAGCGTTTCGGGCAGGTCCCTGGAATACGATCCCCGCCGCGAAGAATCGTTTTACAACCAAGTACACATTTACTGTGCGTTAAACAGAGGCTACAGTTAAGGAATTGCGCCCAGTAAATCCTCCCCGGCCAGGATACGAACCCATGACATAGCGCTCGCGGACGCCAGGCGAGTGTCTTACCACTACACCACGGAGACTATTTTACTAACTAATTTTAAGAAGATCAATTCTAACAGAATTAATAAAATGATAACAGATACATTGCAAGAAAAAAATGAGATGAGAGAGATTTGTAAGTATATTAAAGCACATTGTAGCTCTGAGTGATTGCATTGACAGCTTAATTGGTAATTTAACAAAGGTTAATATGCACCATACAGCAAATTGATAGCTTAAAGAAGACAGCAATGATCACAATGGTAAAGTTGATTGGATTAAGTACATAAAGATTGGGGGATTGGGTAGCACTAGATACAGAGCAATTTTAAAACAAAAAGAAAGGAAACTATGAAGAGAAATTAGGTACTTTTTAATTTGTTTTTGAATGACGCAAAAGTTGGACAGCTTTTCAATTCAATAGGGAGTGAGTTCCATAGACTGGGTCCCTTTATTTGCATAGAGTGTTTACACAGATTAAGTTAACTCTGGGATATCAAAGAGTATTTATTTCTGGTGTGTGATAATGGGTCCTATTACATCTGTCCAGGAGAGTTTCAGAGCAGGATTTGCATTTAAGAACAAGGTTTGGTAAATGT
>WNGS01162647.1:4104929-4115872 GCA_020271785.1 Procambarus virginalis | reverse complement strand
ACAGTTAAGGACATTGTATTTTAATTTAGGAAATGTTACGCTTTATTGGAGCTTCATTTAAATTTTAGTAAATGAAAGAGACAGTAGCACCACTACTGTATTAGATATATTTCATACTCAAAAAACCAGACAAAGTACTGTAGAGATTTAAAAAATACAGAAAACAATTTTGTTTAATTATTTTATCATTGTGACAGTGTGGGGCCTTGGGTAGCAAGAAGTATATTTGTAGGTCCCTCTAGTTATTGTACAATAATGTTCATCAGCTCATTCTCTTGATTTACCACTCTGTAATACAGTAAATGCTGTAACTGTTTTGTAACATACAAACCTAAGCAACCATCTTACCTGTCAAGGTAGCAAGGTTGTTTAGTAATCCAGGCCGATGTAAAAAATGCCAATATTTAGGTACTTCAGTTTTACTAACTACGTCACATTTTGGCATTGTTAGATTCCATACAAAGTGTGTTATTAGCTTAAGTTTAATAATAATGGTTTATGAGTGGGTGGTGTGGAGGGGGGTTTGGGAGAGGTCTCTTTGTACCTGCACTGAAACTTGGTTATTAGAACCAACCTGATATTCATTACCATTGAACAGAGGTCCCAACCACTCCCTGACAGAACGAACAGCCGACCTCGGCAGCCACACTCCTGCTACTGTCGGTGGACCAGCAATGGATATTGGAGTGCTTGCAATTATTTAGGAGATCCCCCTGTAAATATTCATGACTGACTGCATATGGTAAAATTTTACCATATGTAGATATAAAAAAATTTACCATATGCTGATTGTATATGAAGTTTTACCATATGCAGTCAGTCAGTCATGAATATTTAATATGGTCTTCTTGTACGTGTTTTATATTGTATGTCTGTAGATATGGGGGCACCAGTGATATTTGTTCTAGGGATTTTACATATTTTGAAATAAAATCTTTTAATAATTTGTGCTTTTATGTATTCAGATTGTTTCACATCCTGTGTTTTCAGTTTTAGACGAGTGCATTATATGTTGCTCGTTTAGTAATATAAATTATTACTATTATCCAATTTCTGACTTTCATCATGTGAAGAGGCATTGAGCATATCAACCTACCTACATACCTGTTCATTGCATTTTGGAGATTTCGAAGATCAATGTCCCCATGGCTCAGTCTCTGACCAGGTCGCATGGTTGCTGGTCTGATCCACCAGGCTGTTCAGTGCTGCAGCTCATAGCCTGACGTACGAGTCGCAGCCTGGTTGATCGGATATCTTGTGAGGCGCTTGTCGAGTTCTCTTTGGAACACTTTGAGAGGTCGGCCAGTTATGCCCCTTACGTGTAAGGATGCCAAAGAAAATATTGCTATCTAATGTAACAAACACTGAGGATGGTAAAACTACTCCCAGCCATTCAGTGTGTTATACACATTTGCATAACTGACAGAAAACTAATACCGTACTACCACATTCCAACAAATAATCTACAGCAGCACCATTCTGCCTCATAATACCCTTAGGGGTACCATGCCGAGCCTGGCCCCCAGCCCGGCTAAATGCAACCAAGTATACCCACTTCAATAGACTTCTTGTTTGGGTCACTGGATCACCCCCTTAAAGGGCTGAGATGTGTGGATAGATTGTGTGTCCAGACTGGGCATCAGCGAACTGCACTTCTCGGCTGCCTTGCTTACATGGGCCCGGATCCAACCTTGTAAGACACTGTGATAGGCAGCCAGGCCCAAGATTTATGCCCATTGGAGGATCTGCTCTACCCTGGAGGAGAGCTTCCCGATGGTCTCACAGCTCTTGCTGGCTCTACTCGGTTGTCTCCTACGATGACTGTTTCTCCACAACTGCAATTAATGTGGTGGTGGTCTCCTATTGTGTACAACTCCTCATTGACTATATGTAATAACAATGCCTGTAATGACAGCAGTGTATGCCTTATTGCTGTTCAAGAGAAGCCATGGCATTGCACTTGGTTCCATCCTAGTTATTTATTTATTTATTTATATATTTATATACAAGATGGTATATTGGGTTTATGAGAGTATAGGGCATTGAAGTTATACATTCTTGTAAAGCCATGAGCATGCATACCATATCAGGCAGGTCCTTAACGTAATGAGTAATTTTAAGACAGTAACTTCTAGCAAAATTAGAAAATGTTTACAGGTACATAAAAAGTATAAAAATGTAAGAAAGTATAAAAGATACATTGTAAGAAAGTATAAAAAGATACATTGTAAGAAAGTATAAAAAGATACATCGTAAGAAAGTATAAAAAAATACATTGTAAGAAAGTATAAAAAATACATTGTAAGAAAGTATAAAAAATACATTGTAAGAAAGTATAAAAAATACATTGTAAGAAAGTATAAAAATACATTGTAAGAAAGTATAAAAAATACATTGTAAGAAAGTATAAAAAATACATTGTAAGAAAGTATAAAAAATACATTGTAAGAAAGTATAAAAAATACATTGTAAGAAAGTATAAAAAATACATTGTAAGAAAGTATAAAAAATACATTGTAGGAAAGTATAAAAAATACATTGTAAGAAAGTATAAAAAATACATTATAAGAAAGTGTAAAGATGTATTGTAATTAGGTATAAAAAATACATTTATAAGAAATTTGACAGGATTAGTAGGTACATTAGAGTAAACATGAGAGTTATCCCCTTATATATAAGATGATATTAATGATTACAATGGTAAAGTTATATAGCTTAGGTACATACATTGGAGAATTGGGTAGCACAAGATACAGTGTGAGTTTAAAGCACCAGATAGGAAACTATGCAGATGAAATTAGGTACTTTTTTTTTATAAGGCAAAAGTTGGATAACTTTTCAATTCGTTAGGAAGTGAGTTCCATAGACTGGGTCCCTTTATTTGCATTGAGTGTTTACACAGATTATGTTTGACTCTGGGGATATCAAAGAGATATTTATTTTTGGTGTGGTGAGTATGGGTTGGTATTACATGTTTCGAGGAAGCGTGTCAGAACAGGGTTTGCATTTAAGAACAGGATTTTGTAAATGTAGATGGTACAAGAGAATGTGTGAAGTGAGTTTGTTTAGCATGTTTAGGGATCTAAACAAGGGGGCCAAGAGCAGAGTTTGTTATTGTTCTGATAGCAGATTTTGTTGGGTGATGATGGACTTGAGGTGGTTTGCAGTGGTTGAACTCCCCATGCACAGATACCATACCATTGGATAGATTAGTGCATAGTACATATAGTGAAAGGAGAGTAGAGTTGGGTACATAACTGATTTTAGAGAGTATACCAACTGTTTTAGAGATTTTCTTAGTTATGTGTTGTATGTGGGTGCTGAAGTTGAGTCTCTTGTCTAGGAATAGGCCAAGGAACTTTCCATCATATTTATTGCTGCTGTTAACATTGTCTATCTGAAGCTGAATTGCGTTTGTTGATTTGCTTCCAAATAATATGTAGTAGGTCTTTTCTATGTTTAGTGTGAGTTTGTTGGTTGATATCCATAAGTGGACTTTTTTAATTCATTATTTTCAACATTATTTAATATGTGTGGGTTGGGGTCTGAGTAGATGAGGGTAGTATCGTCAGCAAATAATATAGGTTTAAGAATGTTAGAGACATTAGGCAGCTCATTGATGTATATAAGAAATAGGAGAGGTCCCAAGATGCTACCATGTGGCACTCTTACAGTTAGTGGTAGAGTGGGAGAGGTTATATCATTGATGGCTACATATTGGTGTCTGTCACTAAGATAGGATCGGATATAGTTTAGGGTAAGGCCTTGGATTTCATAATGGTGGAGCTTATGTAAGAGGTAGTTATGGTTAACAGTATTAATTATTAAAGGCTTTTTTCAAGTCAATCAAGAGTCCAATCGGAAACTCATTTTTGTCAAGAGTTGAGTAGATTATATCAAGTAGACTAATAATTGCATTGTTGCTACTCTTTTTTTAGGAGCAGAAGCCAAACTGACAGGGGCTGAGTATGTCGAATTTAATGAGGTATGCATAGAGTTGTTTGTAAATAATTTTTCAAATATTTTTGATATGGGTAGGTTTGATATTAGTCTGTAATTGTTTGTCTGCTTGATTGCCTCCTTTATGAACTGGTATTACTTGTGTTTTTTTAAGGATATCAGGGAAGGTATGACATTCTAGAGATTAGTTGAACAGCAGAGCTATAGGTGGCACAAGGGCATGGGAGGCACTCTTGTATACCCTGGATGGTATTTCACTAATGTTCCCAGCTTTGGTTTTTAGTGAGTGAATGATGGACACAACATCTGTCGGGCTGACTGGTGAAAGGAGAAGAGAGTTTGAATAGCTGCCTGAAAGATATGTTAACATGTGTCTTGAGTCTGTGGGATTTTTCTGGCAAGGTTAGTACCAACCGATGAAAAGAAACTATTAAATTCAGTTGCCATTTCTAAATCAGTTGCAGGTATATAACCATCGTTGGAAATGTTTATCTGGTTGTGAGTGTTGTTTAGTCCCTAGGATGTTAGAGATGGTTTTCCATGTGCTTTTCATGTTGCCTTTTGCTTCTTTGAATCTATACTCATAATAGGAAAGTTTTGCTTTTATTATACTGGTAAGCATTGATGAGTACCTCTTAGCTACTTCCTTTGTAACTAGGCCAATCCTAAGTTTTTTTATATTCATGTTACTTGTTGATTGCTTTGAATATGCCACTTGTGAGCCAAGGATTGTTTATTCTTTTGTCAGTTACTTGCATGGTGAGGAGGGGACAATGAGTGTTGTAAAGGCTTAAAGTTTTGGAAAGGAAGAAGTTAGCTAAACAATTTATATCCTGTGTATTATTGAATTCACATTCCCAGTTAATATTGTAAAGTGTATTTGTGAGGTTGCCTATTGCTGCTTCACTGTGTAACCTAAAGGTAACTTTCTTGTTTTTTGGTGGTGTTATGTCAATGTTTGTTATGAAGAAGGTAGGATAGTGTTCAGTTGTTCTGTCAGTGATTATACCAGATGCAAAGGGAGCTGTTATGTTAGTCCATAAGTGATCCAAGGTAGTAGCAGATGTCATTCTGCTAGAGTTAATTTTGTTTGATTCACCTACATGACCCAGATACTTTTATTTGTTGATCTCCAGCTTCATATTCACCTGCTTCTGTTCATAGGCACTAATGTTACCATCTGGCCTACTCCTTGTTTCTTCAGGGGAGCCCTATCGGCTCCCTGAAGCTAGCTTACTGATTAAGTGCCATACTACTTGGAAGTCATGTCACAATTCTTGTTACCTAACGGGGACCATGACCCAAAACCTGGCCCCTTCAGAGGCACAGATAGCAATGGCCCATGAACACTTTACACTTAAAAAGTTTATCATCTTGCCATCGGCCATGGAAGGCACCCAGAATGGTAGGTAAATCAAAACAAACCACTGCATGGTTTAGCAGTCCCTAAGGTGCAGCGGTAAAACACTCGCCGGGCACTTCGCAAGCGATTTGGCCTGGGTTCACATCCTGGCTGGGGAGGTTTGAGTAGGTGCCAGTCTTTAACTGTAGCCTCTGTTCACCCAGCAGTGAATGGGCACCTGGCGGTTAAACAATTTGGCGGATCGTATTCCAGGGAAAATCAAGATTAAGGACTTGCCTGAAATGCTTTGCATGCGAGTGGCTTTACAAGAATGTAAGAACTCTTGTATATATAAATAAAAAAATACTTGCAAAAGTATCGAAAGAACTCTGCTTTTAAAAATTAATGTTAACAAACGACAAAAACTTCATCAACCTGACCCCCCCCTGCTAATAGGCTCCACCCACCTCGTTTGGGGAAGGAGGAAGCCGGCCCGGGTCAGCTGGGCCGCCAGGTCAGTTCTGGAATGATGTACAACTGCTGACCAGAGGGAGGGAGGGAGAGTGTCAGGGAGTCTTCAGCGCCTCGTCCAGAAACTGGCATTTCATTACATTCATCGCTGGTTTTCTGTGGGGGAGCCCTGTCTGGTCTTTGAAGCTAACCGCCTACAGAGCAGGACAAAACAGGAAAACTCGCGGAAGCACCACATTCCGCATATGACTGGGGATACATATCAAAGACACTGCCCTGTGGATGCTGCCACAGAGTAGCATCCTAGGACCTCTATTTCTTATACGTCAATGATCTGTCTAATATTTTTTAACATTCTTAAACCTATATTTTTAATGCTGATGTTTGATAAATACTCTTTGCTGATGATACTACCCTCATCTGTTCAGACCCTAACCCACACACTAAATAATGCTGTAAACAATGAATTAAAAAAAAGTTAACTTATTGATGTCAACCAATAAACTCACACTAAACATAGAAAAGACCTGCTACATCTTACTTGGAAGCAAATCAACAAATGCATTTCAGCTTCAGAGACAATGTTAACATCAGCAATAAAAGTGATGAGAAGTTCTTTGGCCTATACTTAGACCAGAGACTCAACTTCAGCACCCACATACAACTCATAACTAAGAAAGTCTAAAACGGTCGGTATACTTTATTAAGTAGGATATTATGTTCCCTAACTCTGCTCTCCTATCATTATACTACTGTACGAGCTAATTTATCCCTATCTTACATACGATATTGTGCATGGGGTTCAACCACTGTAAACTACCTCGAGCCCATCATTACCCAGCAAAAATCTGCTATCAGAACAATAACAAATTCTGCTTTCAGACAACACTCAGTCCCCCCCCCCCTGTTTAAATCCCTAAACATAAACTCACTCCACACATTCTCTTGTGCCATTTAGATATATAAAACCCTGTTCTTATATACAAATCCTGATCTGAAACTCTTCCTTGACAGATATAATAGAACCCATAATCATCACACTAGAAATAAATATCTCTTTTGATATCCCCAGAGTCAACTTAATCTGTGTAAGCTCTCTATGCAAATAAAGGGACTTAGTCCCTGGCAAAGGGACACAAACAAAACAAGCCCCCAAAATCTGTTGGTATTACAAATGGGCAACCTGTAAACATGGGATATCGGGAAGAACAAATGGAACATGTAAGTACGATCACCCTAGAACGTGCAGAAACCTCCTCAATACAGGTAAATGTACCAAAAGCTGTGAATTCTTTCACCCAGAAATCTGCAAGAACTCTTTGGACAGGAAAGTGCTTCAATGCTGAATGTCCAGCTTTTCATATAAGAGGTACCAGGCGAAAAAACCGACAGACCGCCACTATGAAAACAGCCACTACTCCATCGACCGGGATAATTTTTTAGCAAGAGGAGGAGGAGAAGAATGGCTAAAAATGACCAGACTCTATCACCAACTCGGTCAAATGCTGGAGAGGACGCAAACACAGTGGCCTCCTTACCAGAGCCTCAGATATTAACACCAAGTAAAGCATCCAGCACTTCCACTAACACGATAACATCATTTATATTTGCCAACATCCAGGGTATAAAAACACGCAAATCCAACAAAGTTCACTTTATAGATGGTCTCCTTCATGAGGCAAATGCAGTGTTTGCAGCCCTAACAGAAACCCACACAAAGAACTACCATGATGGTCAAATATGGATCTCAGAGTACAATCTTTTCAGATGTGATAGGAAACACCGGCTTCAGGGTGGGGTCAGTCTATACATCAAAGACACACTCATCTGTACTGAGCTGCTAAACACCTCAAATGATATGGTGGAAGTACTGATAATCAAAATAGAGATCCTAAATGTAGTTATTGTCCTTGTATATAAGTCACCGGAGGCAAACCCTCAGCAGTTTAAAGACCAACTAATGAAAGTAGAACACTGCTTGGAAAACCTCAAAAATCCAGCTCCGAACATCATCCTGCTTGGGGACTTCAACCTACGGCACCTGAAATGGAAGCACCTGGCTAATACAGTAATATCAGAAAGAATACCAGGAAGTAGCCTTAATGAACAGGCACATGCAAATGACCTGCTACGGATGTGCGACAGGTTTGCCTTAAACCAGCAAATAGTAGAACCAACCAGGAAGGAGAACACGCTGGACCTCATTTTCACTAATAATGATGAATTGATCAGGAACATAATGATTACAAATACCTGTTACTCAGATCACAACTTAATTGAAGTTATGACAACCATGGGGAATAGGCCTTCAAAACCAGTCCAGATTCCCGGTGGAGGAGATTTCAGCAAATTCAACTTCAATAATAAACAGATAAACTGGGAGCAAATAAACCAGGACTTCACAGAAATAAACTGGGAAGAACAGCTAGGAAATGCGAACCTGAACCAGTGCCTGGAAAAAATAAGCTCAGTAGCACTAGAAATATGTACAAACCGCATCCCCCTAAGAAAAAAGAGGAAGAGATGCAGACTGGAACGAGAACGTCGTTCCCTATATAGGCGAAGAAAACGAATCGCGGTACAATTGAGAGTCGCACCCTATCTCAGGAACGGCGAAGAAGGTTAGGTAGCGAAATAGGAAAAATTGAACTCAAGCTACAAGAATCATACAAAACCCAGGAGAGGCAGAGAGAGCAAAAGGCCATCAGTGAAATAGAAACCCGAAATATTTTTTCTCCTATGCAAAATCAAGATAAAAAAAACACGTCTAGTATCGGGCCTCTGTGTATCTGTTCACAGTGTGTGTGTGTGTGTGTGTGTGTACTCACCTAGTTGTACTCACCTAGTTGTGTTTGCGGGGGTTGAGCTCTGGCTCTTTGGTCCCGCCTCTCAACTGTCAATCAACAGGTGTACAGATTCCTGAGCCTATTGGGCTCTGTCATATTTACACTTGAAACTGTGTATGGAGTCAGCCGTCACCACATCACTGCCTAATGCATTCCATTTGTCAACCACTCTGACACTAAAAAAGTTCTTTCTAATATCTCTGTGGCTCATTTGGGCACTCAGTTTCCACCTGTGTCCGTTGTGTGTGTGCCCCTTGTTTGTGTTAAATAGCCTGTCTTTGCCTACCCTATCAATTCCCTTCAGAATCTTGAATGTGGTGATCATGTCCCCCTTAACTCTTCTGTCTTCCAGCGAAGTGAGGTTTAATTCCCGTAGTCTCTCCTCGTAGCTCATACCTCTCAGCTCGGGTAATAGTCTGGTGGCAAACCTTTGAACCTTTTCCAGCTTAGTCTTATCCTTGACTAGATATGGGCTCCATGCTGGGGCTGCATACTCCAGGATTGGTCTGACATATGTGGTATACAAAGTTCTGAATGATTCTTTACACAAGTTTCTGAATGCCGTTCGTATGTTGGCCAGCCTGGCATATGCCGCTGATGTTATCCTCTTGATATGGGCTGCAGGAGACAGGTCTGGCGTGATATCAACCCCCAGGTCTTTTTCTTTCTCTGACTCATGAAGAATTTCCTCTCCCAGATGATACCTTGTATCTGGTCTCCTGCTCCCTACACCTATCTTCATTACATTACATTTGGTTGGGTTAAACTCTAACAACCATTTGTTCGACCATTTCTTCAGCTTGTTCTTGACAAAGGCACTTCCAGCAGTTTAGTTTAGTTCATTTATTATGCACCCCATACCCATCCAGTGGGCGGTAGTGAAAAGGGTTACAGAGGCACATAATGGGCTCAGGGACTGAACCCCACAATTCATTTAGCTAAGCAAGTTACAATCTTGATGAGCTAGTTACAAAATTCAATATAAGTCGTCACATCAACGAAGTTCTATGATGACCTCGGCCTAACTCTCAGAGACATACCTCAACAAGAGCCAATCTTTCTCCTGGGAGACTTTAATGCAAGAGTTGATTCTGACCACAGCTCTTGGCCTTCCTGCCTGGGCTAGTTTGGATTTGGGAAGATGAATGAGAGTGGGCAGCGCCTCCTGGAGTTCTGCTGCCGTCATGATCTCTGCATCACCAATTCCTTCTTCGACACCAAGCCTCAGCATAAGGTTTCCTGGAGACATCCCAGGGTCTAAGCATTGGCACCAACTCGACCTGATGCTTACAGGGCGTAGCAATCTGAGAAATGTCAAACTGACCCGCAGCTTCCAGAGCGCAGATTGCGACACCGACCACTCTCTCGTCGTTTGCAGAGTAAAGTTTCAGCCCCGGAAAATCCACAGAGCAAAGAAGGAGGGAAGACCACGCATTAACGTAAACAAGACCCTTGACCTCACAAGGTGGAGGAATTCACTACGGCGCTGGTAAATGCTCTTCCTGTACCACCCTGCGATAGCGCAAGTGAGAGGTGGTCACATCTCAGGGGCACCATTTTCAACACTGTCATGTCCACCTTCGGTAAGAGGCAGAACAAGTCAGCAGACTGGTTCGAGGTCAGTAGAGAGGAACTGTTACCCCTCGTAGAGGAAAAAGAGACGAGCTCTCTCATCCTACAAGAACCTGCCCTCAGAAAGGAACCAACAGGCCCTCCGTACTACCCGCAGTAGAGTTCAACAAACTGCGAGGCGCTGTGCTAATGATTGCTGACTTCGACTCTGTTCCAGCATTCAGACTGCGGCTACTGTCGGCCGCAGTCTGTGTAGGGCAACATAAGAGGCATGTACGAAGAGATCAAACAGGCATCAGCTCTTCTGAAGTCTGCCACTGGAGAGATCATTAAAGACCGTGATCGACAGATGAATCGCTGGGTGGAACATTACTCCGAACTCTACTCCAGAGAGAACTTGGTCAGTGTAGAAGCCTTGAATGCAATCGAATGCCTGCCCGTCATGGAAGAACTTGACCTTGAACCGACTGTGGAAGAAGATGAGAAAGCACTGGATTCACTTTCCTCAGGGAAGGCCCCAGGAGACGACGGGATTCCGCCTGAAGCTCTCAAGTGCGCTCGTGGAACACTTAAATCTGACCTTCATGAACTTGTGTGCCAGTGCTGGAGGGAGGGCTCGGTGCCACAAGACATGAGAGATGCAAACATCATCGCTCTCTACAAAAATAAAGGTGACAGAAGCGATGTCAACAACTATCGCGGCATCTCCCTCCTCAGCGTCGTTGGCAAACTCTTCGCCAGGTCGTCTTGAT
>WNGS01162647.1:4092312-4103929 GCA_020271785.1 Procambarus virginalis | reverse complement strand
CCAATGGTATGGTATCTGTGCATGGGGAGTTCAACCACTGCCAAACCACCGCAAGTCCTCCTCACCAACAAAATCTGCTAATCAGACATACAAACTCTGCTCTTGGCCCCCTTGTTTAGATCCCTCAACATGCTAAACAAACTCACTTCACACATTCTCTTGTACCATCTACATTTACAAAATCCTGTTCTAAATGCAAACCCTGTTCTGACACGCTTCCTCGAAACATGTAATACCAACCATACTCCCACACAAAAATAAATATCTCTTTGATATCCCCAGAGTCAAACATATCTGTGTAAACACTCAATGCAATAAAGTCCCGTCTATGGAACTCACTTCCTAACGAATTGAAAGTTATTTCCAATTTTGCCTTATAAAAAAAAACCAGCGTTGAATGTAATGAAACGCCATTTTCTGGGTGAGCCCCGGAGGCTCCCTGGAGCTTATCGGGCTAATGTATGTTATGTTAGACCGGGACACTAGCTATGGAGTTCAGACCTACCAGGGACCAGCGCCAGAACCTGGCCCCTTCAGAGAGGTTTCAGGGAGCAATGGCCCTGGAAAACCCCATATAGTTGGGGGTTTTCCTTATCTGCCATCGACCGGGGTTAGGCACCCAGAAAGGTAGGCGTAACAAAACAAACCCCACATGGTAGAAAACTACAACAAACCGAACAGAAAGGTAGAAAAACTCCCTACAATCACAAGGAAAACAATCAAACAATCACTTTACTGCCGCGCCGGTTGTCCGCGCAGCCCTCCCCTCCCCGGGAGGGGGAGGGGGGGCCCCGGACCTCACCGCGCCGGCTGCCTTCAGTTCGGAAACTAGGCTTCAACCAACGCGAAAAATCCGCCGACCGGACGGGAGGGAGGGTAGCCAGGGAGCCTCCGGGGCTCACCCAGAAAATGGCGTTTCATTACATTCAACGCTGGTTTTCTGTGGGGAGCCCCTACGGCTCCCTGGAGCTAATTACCCAAAGAGAAGGAAAAAGAGGGACTTACCCGGGAGGCGGCGGCCACAAACTCCTCAACGCGAAGTCGAGACAACTGGCTGCAACCTGCGACCCAAAGCAACACAAGAACGCCGAGGAGCAGGGACGTTCACCAAATAACGGGCGGCCAGGACCCTGTTCGATTTCCAAAAACCACGCGCCCGAATATTTGCCCAAGACATATTACCAAACACAGCAGCCAAAGCCGCATACTTCCTAACGTCATGGGCGCGAGGATAGACCGCAGGCTGGCTAGATTTAATAACCCTGCGGACAACCTGGGAGACCCGAGCCCTGGAACAGGGAACGAGGGAAACTGGATCAACCCAAAGCGCATCCCCAGCCACACCGGCCGAAGCGCGCAAGTAACGGCGAAGCGCCGCAACAGGACACAACACATGATGCACCCCCGGCCGAACCAACCAAGCATCAATGACCCATGGACCCCTCCGGAAAGCAGCCGTCTCGTTCTTCGCCAGAAAAGAAGGAGAAGGCTGTAAACGGACAAACTTACCCCCAGGACCGAAAGAGCAGAAACCCCTGCGCCGGAGGAGAGCATGAAGCTCCCCTACCCGGCCCCCAGAGGCCAAAGCCAACAAAAACAAAGCCTTGGAAAAACAATCAGGAACCGAAGGGGCCACCACAAAACGAGAGGAGGAAAGATAGGAGAGCACCCGGTCCAAGGACCAGGACGGCTCAGGAGGCGCATGAGCAGGCCGGAGGTGAAACATAGCACGAGAAAGCTTGCGAAAAGGGGCGGAAGTGACATCCACCCCAAAGCAAGCGCGAGCGGCTCCGCCAGCGCCGCACGATACGAGGCGACAGTATTAGGCATCAAATGACGGTCCTGAAAAAGCCAAGAAAGAAAGGACAAAACAACCCGATCCGAAAGAAAAGACAACCTACGAAGAGCCAGAAAGTGGCGAAAAGAACGCCAGGAAACCTCATACTGCCGCCTAGACGAAGCTCTCAGGTGGGACACCATCAATGAAGCCACCTGATCACCATAGAAATGGTGATACACCCGCGTCAAAAAGACCAGACGCGAAGAGCAGAGGAGAAGAGCGAACCAGCCCTGTACCGGACCGGACCGACCTTCTGAAAGAGGCGGAGCCGCGGGAAACGTCCCGGGTTCGGGCACCGAGCGAGGAGCACAGGAAACCAAGGCTGGGCTGGCCACCAAGGGGCCACAAGGACTACCCTCCCTGAGAAAGTCTCCAATTGGACCAGAACTCGAAGCAACAGCTGGACCGGAGGAAAGAGGTACAGGTAACCCCACCTCGACCAGTCCTGCTGAAAGGCATCCACCGCGAACGCCTCGCAGTCGGGGAAGGGAGTCACATAAATCGGGAGACGCCGAGACCACGCCGACGCGAAGAGGTCCACATCTGGGAGACCGTACGTCTGGCAGATCCAACGAAACGAGGCGTCGTCGACCGTCCACTCCGTGGAAGGGGAATGAAGCGAGACAGACCGTCCGCCAGAACGTTGGACACTCCCCGGACGTGAACCGCACGGAGAGCCAAACCCCGAGAATCCAGGAGACGAGCCACTCGAAGGGACCAACCCCACAGAGGCAAGGACCGAAGAGAACCTCCGCGGTTCAGGCAATGAACCACCGGAGAGCAGTCCGAATGGAGGCGAATGGTCGAACCTTGAGCGACCCGAATCCTCCGAAGGGCGAGCCAGACAGCCGCGAACTCCCGAACCGTGCTGTGAGCCCGACGGAATGACGGACCCCACCGACCCTGGCCTGCCTGGTGAGCACTGGTCACAAAACCCCAGCCGAGGGACGACGCGTCCGTGAACACATCGAGCGAGGGCTCGGGGAGGCGCCAAGGCACCGAACCCCGAAAAACCCGAAGAGGAAGCCGGTGACGCAGCAACCGGCGTAAGAACCACGGAGGACGAACCCAACGATCGCGAGAGAGGCGGAAAGGACGTTCCCGAAGGAACCAAAACAGACGCCGAAGCCAAACCCGACCCGGCGGGTAGACTAGCATGGCGAAGTTGAGACTCCCGCACAACTGCTCGAGCAACCGCCGAGTGACCCGGTACCCCTTCAGAAACAGCAGACGGCGGTCCTGCAGCCGCTGCAGCGCCCCAGGAGGGAGAGACAAGGAAGCAGTCCGAGAATCCCAAAGAAGACCCAGCCAGGTCCGAACCCGGGAAGGAACCAGATGGGACTTCCTCCAGTTCACCAGGAACCCGAACCGGGCGAGCTGGGAAAGAACCACATCCCTGGCGAGCAGACACGCGGACCGACTGGGAGCCCACACCAGCCAGTCGTCGAGGTAGGCCAAAACCCGAATCCCTAGAAGACGCAGACGGGTCACCACAACCCGGGTCAGACGCGTGAAAACGCGAGGTGCCAGATTCAAGCCAAAAGGGAGGCACCGAAAACGGTAAGCCTGATGCCCCACCACGAAACCTAACCAGTCCCTGAACCCCGGATGAATAGGAACGTGCCAATACGCGTCCTTGAGGTCCAGGGACACCATCCAAGCACCCGGCTCCAACAGAAGCCGGACCTGAGACAGAGTAGTCATCCGAAAGGAGGGGCAAGGAATCCAGAGGTTCAGACGGGACAAGTCCAGAATGAACCTCAGATCCGCACAGTCCCGTTTCGGCACTGGAAACAGACGGGAAACCCATCTGAGGGACGTAGTCGTTTCGACCACGCCCAAGCGCACCCACTCCAAGATGACGTGACGAAGCGCAGGGGAAGAAACCTGCCCTGTTAACCCCGAGCCCCCCAAAGGAGGACGAGTCGCCCAACGCCACCGCAGGCCGGATGACACGACCGAAAAGGCCCACAAATCGTGGGACCAAGCGTGGGCAAACAGAGCGAGCCTCCCCCCCATCGCCCCGTCAACGGGGCAACCCGCGAAAGGGCCGACGCCCCTTACGAGAACCCAACCGTCGAACAGAGCGATCACCGCGCCGACCAGACGACGCAGGCCCCGAAGGGAACGACGGCTCAGAAACTGGCACCAATGGCCTACCCCGACCAGCGGACCCCGGAACCCTGGCACGACCTCTCCGAGACCGACGAGAAGTACCGCTCCGGAGAAGCAACAAGTCCGCCATAGGGCGACAACTAGACGAAGCCGCGTGCAGAAACTGAGAGACCGCAGACTCTGCAAACAGCAACGGACAAAACGGAGACGAAAACCTAAGAGCCAGGGCCCAAGCGGAATCCAAAGAGAGGGCGAGCACAGCCTGACGGCACGCGAGGCGAGAAGCATAGAACAGAGACACCGCTTCCTTCAGGATGGGCGCAAAAAGCTTCAACAGAGCAGCAGAAGCCCGAGCAGCCGAAGACAGCGCCCCGGACGAAGGCCCTTCACTCAACGCTCCCACATCCTCCTCAAGCCAAGCCGAAGACAGCTCGAGAAGGGAAAAGAAACGCAAGACCGAAGCCAAATGCCCACGGGAGCGCAAATCCTCCGCAACCAACGAAGCCGAAAGCTGAGGAACCTGCACATGAAGCTGGAAAAGACCAACATCCCGAGAAAGCACGGGAGCGAATAAACACGCATTAAGGTGCTCAAACTCGCCCCCCAAGTAAACCTGCAGAAAACTAGCAGTTTCTCGCCAATCAAGCGTGCGGGTCCGACAGAACCCGTGCCACGCCCCCAACGAAAAGAGAGGGCAGTCTGCTAGCCAGGAAGACTCCGGAACCTCCAAACGCACCCAAAAACGGGAAGAAGAACCGAACTCAAACGAGGACGGATCCATTGGGGAGGCATAATCCGGGTCTCGGCAGAGGTATGCAGCAAGAGCTTCCCGAGCCACCTTCGCGGAGAGCCGGGAAGTAGCAAACCCCTGAAAAGACGGATCCGAAGTACCCAAAGGCACCCGGAACCGAACCCGGGGAGGAGCCGAACCCAAATCATACTCATACAGGGAAGGGGGTAAGAAAACCCCTCCCCCTGCAACAGTAAGCCCCGCGGGGAAGGCAAAAGCACCCAAGCAGGGTCACAAGGAGCCCAAGGCCCCCAGGTCGACTCCTCCCCAGCCCCAGGATCCCCCACATCGGGACCCGGGGCGGAGCCGTCCTCCAAACCCTCCACCCCTGAAGAAAAGGCAGAGTCCAAGGGAAAGGCTGACAAGAAGGGGGTCTGCTGGTGGGACCCAGAAGCCTCGGTAGGAGGTATCGGCTCAAATGCCTCCGTCCCCCACCCGGATGGGGCAGCCCCCGAAGCAGCCCGAGTCTCACCACCAATGAAACCCTGCGCCGATGCCGAAACCTTCCGACGCTTAGGAGCCGGACACAGGGGGGGAGGCTCAGGAAGAACCACAGGGGAAGGACCAGAGGGCGCGGCTGGAGTCAGAGCCATAGCGACCAACGCCCCCAGGTCAGGGTCCCGAAAACCAAAACGGGGCAGCCTCGGGGCATCCAGGTGGGAAACTAACCTAGCGCGTTGCAATAACCTAAACCTAACATGCAACGCTGATGCTGCCTGTACCCTGACGGGGACATCCTCAGAGTAAAACTGGAGCACAAGCAGAGAACACGACTCGCAAGACTCAGGGTCAAAGGTGTCATTGACCCAACAGGCAGCATGACGGAGGCAAAACAGGTGACTGTCACCCTGAGACAAGGGCACATCGCAACCTTCAAACCCGCACAAGGCAGGCTGGAACTCGGGAGACGCATCCATGGGTCCCCGAGCCCCGACAGGGGTTTCCAGGGCCCGTAGGTTAGCAACTACGGGAAGCCCGGGCAAGGTGTTGCGTAACCGGTGAAGAAACCCAAAAACAAGGGTAAAGATTAATACTGAAAACCCCTGGGACGTGTACAAGCACGGGGGCCTAGCAGAGGGCCACCAAAACAATACCAGGGGAACTATGGGCCCACAAGGCAGAGCCTCCACCAGGCAAAGTAAAACAAAACAAAAGAAAAACCCCGCAAAAGTACACCGTCCCCAGAGGCAACAGGCACCGGTCGCCGCGTAGGTGGCAGGCAGCGCAACACCTTGGCGCCCTAACCAGCACAACACCACTCCCTACCCAAGGCCAAACAAGAGCCCCAAGCCCCAGCTGGCCCCAAGGGCGAGGCAAATGCCGAGCAGCAAGAACCTCTACGGGAGCGGTTCCCGAACGCCCCAGAGAAGATAACCCTGACACGCAAGGGCAGTACTCACAGGGCGCCTAGGGAAGGAAACCCCTAGACGCATGCAGCCCCGGCACTGATGAAGTACTCCTGGCCACCGCAAACCACAAAAACAGCAGAGAACGCCACACGAGGCAAAAACCGCTAAGGAAATTGAGGCCAGAGAAGCGTGTATCCCGGTTGACACTAGCTTGCGAACTGAAGGCAGCCGGCGCGGTGAGGTCCGGGGCCCCCCCCTCCCCCTCCCGGGGAGGGGAGGGCTGCGCGGACAACCGGCGCGGCAGTAAAGTGATTGTTTGATTGTTTCCTTGTGATTGTAGGGAGTTTTTCTACCTTTCTGTTCGGTTTGTTGTAGTTTTCTACCATGTGGGGTTTGTTTTGTTACGCCTACCTTTCTGGGTGCCTAACCCCGGTCGATGGCAGATAAGGAAAACCCCCAACTATATGGGGTTTTCCAGGGCCATTGCTCCCTGAAACCTCTCTGAAGGGGCCAGGTTCTGGCGCTGGTCCCTGGTAGGTCTGAACTCCATAGCTAGTGTCCCGGTCTAACATAACATACATTAGCCCGATAAGCTCCAGGGAGCCGTAGGGGCTCCCCACAGAAAAGTACCTAATTTCATCTGCATAGTTTCCTATCTGGTGCTTTAAACTCACACTGTATCTTGTGCTACCCAATTCTCCAATGTATGTACCTAAGCTATATAACTTTACCATTGTAATCATTAATATCATCTTATATATAAGGGATAACTCTCATGTTTACTCTAATGTACCTACTAATCCTGTCAAATTTCTTATAAATGTATTTTTTATACCTAATTACAATACATCTTTACACTTTCTTATAATGTATTTTTTATACTTTCTTACAATGTATTTTTTATACTTTCCTACAATGTATTTTTTATACTTTCTTACAATGTATTTTTATACTTTCTTACAATGTATTTTTTATACTTTCTTACAATGTATTTTTTATACTTTCTTACAATGTATTTTTTATACTTTCTTACAATGTATTTTTTATACTTTCTTACAATGTATTTTTTATACTTTCTTACAATGTATTTTTTATACTTTCTTACAATGTATTTTTTATACTTTCTTACAATGTATTTTTTTATACTTTCTTACAATGTATTTTTTTATACTTTCTTACAATGTATCTTTTATACTTTCTTACATTTTTATACTTTTTATGTACCTGTAAACATTTTCTAATTTTGCTAGAAGTTACTGTCTTAAAATTACTCATTACGTTAAGGACCTGCCTGAAATGGTATGCATGCTCATGGCTTTACAAGAATGTATAACTTCAATGCCCTATACTCTCATAAACCCAATATACCATCTTGTATATAAATATATAAATAAATAAATAAATAACTAGGATGGAACCAAGTGCAATGCCATGGCTTCTCTTGAACAGCAATAAGGCATACACTGCTGTCATTACAGGCATTGTTATTACATATAGTCAATGAGGAGTTGTACACAATAGGAGACCACCACCACATTAATTGCAGTTGTGGAGAAACAGTCATCGTAGGAGACAACCGAGTAGAGCCAGCAAGAGCTGTGAGACCATCGGGAAGCTCTCCTCCAGGGTAGAGCAGATCCTCCAATGGGCATAAATCTTGGGCCTGGCTGCCTATCACAGTGTCTTACAGAAGGTTGGATCCCGGGCCCATGTAAGCAAGGCAGCCGAGAAGTTGCAGTTCGCCTGATGCCCAGTCTGGACACACAATCTATCCACACATCTCAGCCCTTTAAGGTGGGTGATCCAGTGACCCAAACAAGAAGTCTATTGAAGTGGGTATACTTGGTTGCATTTAGCCCGGCCTGGGGGCCAGGCTCGGGCATGGTACCCCTAAGGGTATTATGAGGCAGAATGGTGCTGCTGTAGATTATTTGTTGGAATGTGGTAGTACAGTATTAGTTTTCTGTCATGTTATGCAAATGTGTATAACACACTGAATGGCTGGGAGTAGTTTTACCATCCTCAGTGTTTGTTACATTAGTAGTGCAATATTTTCTTTGGCATCCTTACACGTAAGGGGCATAACTGGCCGACCTCTCAAAGTGTTCCAAAGAGAACTCGACAAGCGCCTTCACAAGATATCCGATCAACCAGGCTGCGACTCGTACGTCAGGCTATGAGCTGCAGCACTGAACAGCCTGGTGGATCAGACCAGCAACCATGCGACCTGGTCAGAGACTGAGCCAAGGGGACATTGATCTTCGAAATCTCCAAAATGCAATGAACAGGTATGTAGGTAGGTTGATATGCTCAATGCCTCTTCACATGATGAAAGTCAGAAATTGGATAATAGTAATAATTTATGTAAACTAAACGAGCAACATATAATGCACTCGTCTAAAACTGAAAACACAAGGATGTGAACAATCTGAATACATAAAAGCACAAATTATTAAAAGAATTTTATTTCAAAATATGTAAAATCCCCTAGAACAAATATCACTGGTGCCCCCATATCTACAGACATACAATATAAACACATTACAAGAAGACCATATTAAATATTCATGACTGACTGACTGCATATGGTAAAACTTCATATACAATCAGCATATGGTAAATTTTTTTATATCTACATATGGTAAACTTTTACCATATGCAGTCAGTCATGAATATTTACCAGGGGGATCTCCTAAATAATTGCAAGCACTCCAATATCCATTGCTGGTCCACCGACAGTAGCAGGAGTGTGGCTGCCGAGGTCGGCTGTTCGTTCTGTCAGGGAGTGGTTGGGACCTCTGTTCAATGGTAATCGAATATCAGGTTGGTTCTAATAACCAAGTTTCAGTGCAGGTACAAGAGACCTCTCCCAACCCCCCTCCACACCACCCACTCATAATACCATTATTATTAAACTTAAGCTAATAACACACTTTGTATGGAATCTAACAATGCCAAAATGTGACGTATTAGTAAAACTGAAGTACCTAAATATTGGCATTTTCTTTACATCGGCCTGGATTACTAAACAAACCTTTGCTTACCTTGACAGGTAAGATGGCTTGCTTAGGTTGTATGTTACAAACAGTTCAGCATTTACTGTATTACAGAGTGGTAAATCAAGAGAATGAGCTGAAGACATTATTGTACATAAACTAGAGGGAACTACAAAATATATCTTGATACCCAAGGCCCACACTGTCACAATGTATAAAATAATTAAACAAATGTTTTCTTATTTTTAAAATCTCTACAGTACTTTGTACTGTTTTTTGAGTATGAAATATATAATATACAGTAGTGGGTGTACTGTCTCTCTTCATTTACTTAAAATTTAAATGAAGCTCCAATAAAGCGTAACATTTCCTAAATTAAAATACAATGTCCTTAACTGTGTAGCTGCTACAACTGTTCCAAAATAATGTCAAGAATTAAATTCATTTAAAAAGTTTAATTGTATGAAAACATCCTACAGAACATCAAAACATTGCTGAGCCGCAACAACATTGTGAATTACATACTAGAGAACATCCAACACTTGTGAATTAACATACTACAGAACATCAAAACATTGCTGAGCAGCAATTGTATAACATTGTGAAGTAAAATATTAATGACATTCATCAAATGAAATTAAACAATTCATGACCAGTGTTACGTCCAGTTGAACTACTGACTACATTACAGAATCTGAGGTTATCTTGAGATGATTTCGGGGCTTTTTTTAGTGCACCCCGCGGCCCAGTCCTCGCCAGGCCTCCACCCCAGGAAGCAGCCCGTGACAGCTGACTAACACCCAGGTACCTATTTTACTGCTAGATAACAGGGGCATAGGGTGAAATTAACTCTGTCCATTGTTCTCGCCGGCGCCCGGGATCGAACCCGGGCACCACAGGATCACAAGTCCAGTGTGCTGTCTGCTCGGCCGACCGGCTCCCTAGGCCTAGGACTAACACACGATAGCTGAGGCCTAATACATATGTGTGCTAACTAGGCCGAGGAATATTTAAGTTGGTGTTTTAACTTCATTTATTTTAAAAGAATTCCTTACTAGTCAGTAAACTACTATCTAAGAGCTAATCACGTACGAATTCTAACTGTTGACAACCGTCACAACAGGTACTATATAAACAGGAGGATGGGTTGGAATAAGAGCAATGAGGTACGTTGGAGGAACTAAATATGTCAAAACTTGTAGACAATAGGGCGATGAGATATGACCACTACATACAAAAATTATCAAGATTTTAGATGAAATAAGAAGGAATTTTTAAAAACAAGAACAAAAGTACAAATTACAAAACCAAATCTATCAAAAAAGTGTGAAAATTCTCCTGCACAAATAGATGAAATAAGCTTATAGAAAAGATGGTGTGGTATCAATACAAAAAAAAAAAAAACTTCAAACTGTGTTACAATATAAGACAAGACACACCCCAACACATTCATCCTGTATCTACTCAACCCGTCCTCGCAAATTCATATAGTCAATATTGGCTTATTAAATACGTGCATAGGTGACATACTAAACATAATAGTTTACCTTGAAAAGCTTCATAGAAAACCACCGACCTTACCTAACCTTGTTAGTATGTTAAGATAAGCATCTTATTGCTTCGTAATTACAATTGTTACTTAACCTATTATAGGTATAGGTAACCTATAGGTAATAGGGTAACCTATTATGGTTTGGGTTAAGTAATAATTGTAATTACGAGCAATAAGATGCTTATCATTAACATACTAACAAGGTTAGGTAAAGTCGGTGTTTTCTATGAAGCTTTTCAAGGTAAACTATTATGTTTAGTATATCACCTATGCACGTATTTAATAATGTAAATATTGCCTATACGAATTTGCGAGGACGGGTTGATCTACTACATGTCATATGTAGCTTTTCATCTTGAAAAGCTACATGCTATATGTACCTTTTGTTCACACATTAAGTCTGTATCAAGAAGAATCTATTTAAAACACTATAGTGTATATATATACGATATTCTTGTATACTGTTTAACAAATGACGACCAAACGACAAACCATACATCAAAAAATGAAGTAACGACAACATTTCGGTCTGTCGTGGACTATTATCAAGTCGTGGAAGAGAGAAATAAAAGCAAGAAATTGAGATGCAACGTGAGAAGCATTTAAGGGAAAGAAAAAGGTAAGAACAAGATGAAAGATAAAAAAGTAAGAATAAGAGAAAGGAAATAATAAAAGAATCGGGTAAAGGAAATGTAAGTAAGTAAAATGTAAGAGGGAGTTCGGTCGGCCGAGCGGACAGCACGCTGGACAAGTGATCCTGTGTGCCCGGGTTCGATCCCAGGCGCCGGCGAGAAACAATGGGCAGAGTTTCTTTCACCCTATGCCCCTGTTACCTAGCAGTAAAATAGGTACCTGGGTGTTAGTCAGCTGTCACGGGCTGCTTCCTGGGGGTGGAGGCCTGGTCGAGGACCGCGGCCGCCGGGGACACTAAAAAGCCCCAAAATCATCTCAGATAACCTCAAGATAAGGTAAAAA
>WNGS01162647.1:4063781-4081087 GCA_020271785.1 Procambarus virginalis | reverse complement strand
AATAAAGAAAAGGAAATAATAAAAGAATCGGGTAAAGGAAATGTAAGTAAGTAAAATGTAAGAGGGAGTCGGTCGGCCGAGCGGACAGCACGCTGGACGTGATCCTGTGTGCCCGGGTTCGATCCCAGGCGCCGGCGAGAAACAATGGGCAGAGTTTCTTTCACCCTATGCCCCTGTTACCTAGCAGTAAAATAGGTACCTGGTGTTAGTCAGCTGTCACGGGCTGCTTCCTGGGGGTGGAGGCCTGGTCGAGGACCGGGCCGCGGGGACACTAAAAAGCCCCAAAATCATCTCAAGATAACCTCAAGATAAGGTAAATAAACAAAATTCCTATCTTCAGCCACATTACTGAAACTCATCAACTGCATATGGCTATTGTTAACAAAATTCACAAGAAAAATTATACTGGTAACAAATCTATATAGAAAACTTTGAAGAATGTTATACATCATCAACATCAAAAGCATGCACTATATAAGCATTGTGAATATGTACTACCATTAAAGACATCAACATAACTTTTGACATAAAGGTTACTGTCACACAGCTCTGAAGCTCATGCTACAGGTACACATAGTAACACTAAAATTCACACTTCATGTGTAAGTTATTTGGCGCCTCCGTGAAGACTCGTGTACACCAAATCTTGTAGAGGTTCTGTGCACCAAATATTGTAGGGTTCATGTATACCAAATCTGTAGAGGTTCATGTGCACCAAATCTTGTAGAGGTTCATGTATACCAAATCTTGTAGAGGTTCATGTATACCAAATCTTGTAGAGGTTCATGTACACCAAATCTTGTAGAGGTTCATGTACACCAAATCTTGTAGAGGTTCATGTACACCAAATCTTGTAGAATGTTCCGATTTTCACAATCAGAAACTTTACTTTCCGACTGACCTCCTGAATATCACGTCACTCAACATGATTTCTGGCAAGATCAGACTTCCTTAGCGTTTATCCGAATGCCACCATCTCCCTAGTGGCCTTGATGGGACAAGAAGCTGGCAGCTTGTCAAAGGTCCCCTCATTGTTCATCTTTTGTCTTCTGCACTCTCTTATTCTCATACAGAATGATGTCTAGGGCCTTTTGTAAATTATGTGGCACAGTAATTGTGTAAATTATGTAAATTAATATTGCCTTTGGAGCTTCAGCCTTTCTTATGATAATTATCTGGTATCTCCATTAGTTTAAATCTGCAGCTAAATAGTGAACATTTTCTTAACCCTCAAAGTGCTGCCATCTTAAAATTGTCACATGGTCAGAGACCGGGCCACCAGGACATTGATCCCCAGAACCAACAACAGGTAGGTAGTCTGCTTGTGAGGGAGAAATCTTTTGCCTACTTTTTTATGAAATGGAAGATATATTCAAAAGTACTAAAATTACCCACCCTTATTTTAGCCTAAGCAGTGGCCATCTTACATAGCAATGGGAGCATAGACCAAAATAAATGTTGTTCGTACAATATGATAAAAGTCCGGAATGCAAAAAACAAATCTTTGAGTATTATACGTAACACGGTTTTCTATTTACATTGAATGATGGAATTGTCCTGCCTATCTGATTTGATGCTTTTGTAGAGCAAAGCGATGTTAAAGATTGAGGCACTTTTCCTCTATACATAACCGAAACAGTTCATCGTGTATGGCCACTAGAAATGTTTCGTCTAGCAGAACTAGGAGCTATAATGGAGACTCTGGGAGACTCCAGGGGTCCTCTGGGGGCATTAGTGATATTGTATGTTCCTATAGCAGGGACTCATGTATATAAAAATGTCTCATTAAAAACTATTCCCATTGCAGTTACAATTCAATACACAGATAAAGAACTTTTGCCTACAAAGTTAATATACAAACTGTATAAATAACTTTCAAGCATTTATCATCTTACACAGTTAAGATGAGTAACTTAGGAAAAGAGTAAATTGGAAACAAATTGCAAAGCCATGGAAGAAGAAAATATACTCTTAAAAATAGCTTTGGAAGAAGTTAGAGCAAATTTAAGCACAAATGACTACAATAGGTTAGGCAAGGAAATTCAACAGGAGAAACAGGTTTGGTCAGCACAGATGGAGGAAGTTGCACAGGGAATAGAACAGTGCAAGAAAGATATGCAACTCACTTATGCGCAAGTGGCCAAGGACAAGGAAAAAATAGAAGAAGCAGTAAAGAAGTCAAACACTGCAGCAACCAAGATAAAACAAACATTAGGCTAGAAGTGAGAAAAGAATTGGCATCTAACCCAAAGTTGGTGCAAAACACAGTTGATCGGAGTAAGTCCCTGATCATTTTTGGATGCATAGAAAAGGAGATAACATCTAGGTCAGAAAGAGCTGTAGAAGAAGCAAAAGTAGTAGATAAAATTGTTGGCCTCGTGGAAGGTCTTACAACCAAAGAGCATGTGTGCGACTACAGGAGAATAGGCAGATATGTAAAAGGGAAAGATCGACCTTTGAGGATCACCCTAAACGGTGCCAAACAGATGGAAGAAGTACTAAGGAATGCCAGAAAATTACAAAGCGTTGAGGATGGGAAAGGGTGGTCGTTAAGACGAGATCTTTCAAAAGAAGATAGAGAGAAGCTGAAACTGAACCTCGCCGAGGCAAAACGTTTAAATGAGAGCAGGAATGAAGAAGAAATCAATTCTTTTTTCTACAAAGTGATAGGGGTAGGCAGACCAGTAAAGTGGTACATAAAAGCAAACCAACAAAATCATTAGAGAAAGGGGGAGTGAAAAATAAGAAGATGGGGAACAAGTTCCTGAAGATTGCATACACCAACATAGATGGAGTAAGGTCAAAGATACTGGAGTTAAGTGATATAATACAGCTGCAGACACCAGACATTGTTGCACTCACGGAGACAAAACTTGAAGATGTTATTTTAAATGAGGTCATATTCCCAAGGGGCTACTCAATTTGGAGACGGGACAGAAAAATTAGGAAAGGCGGTGGCGTTGCTGTGCTGGTGAAAGAACACCTAAAGGTGAACGAAATAATGACTACCAATCCACAAGAAGTTGACATAATAGCACTAGAGATCTGCCATGAGGATGATAAACTAGTGATCATAAATGCATATAGTCCACCGCTAAGCAGCACATGGTCAAAGGAGGAGCTAGATAGTAAACGAGAAGGTCTTATAACGATAATGAGAGAGATCATAGCGAGAGCGGATAACGATAGTTCACGACTGTTGATAGTCGGCGACTTCAACTTGAAATCCATAGACTGGGAAGCATATGAAGCTAAAACAGAAGATTTCTGGACCTGTAAATTTGTAGACCTCATCCTGGAAACATTCTTGTATCAACATGTTAAACAAGCTACGAGGATGAGGGAAGGTGACGTTCCCTCCATGCTAGATTTGATATTTACCAGGAAGGAGGAAGAAATATTTGACATTCAGTACCTTCCTCCCTTGGGTAAAAGTGACCATGTCTTTTTGGGGATAAAGTATGCAATGCGTTATAATCTGGAAGAAAATATGATGGTCGATGCAATTGAAAAACCTGACTTTAGGAGAGGACATTATGGCAACCTTAGAAAATTTTTTAGGGAGTATAATTGGACAGACTTGTTGCTAGGCAAGGAAGTGAATGAGATGTATGTCAAGTTTTGTGAAATATATGATAAAGGCACAAAAAAATTTATACCAAAACAGAGAAGCAGAACTAGGAAACAGGATTGGTTCGACAGAAAGTGCGAGAGGGCCAGAGACCAAAAGACACAAAAATGGAATCAATACAGGAAGAGGCCAAACCCCCAATCATACCAGCGATACAAAGATGCGAGAAACAACTACACGGCAGTGAGGAGAGAGGCAGAAAGAAATTTTGAAAAAGGGATTGCAGACAAATGTAAAACAGAACCAGGTCTATTCTATAAATTCATAAACAACAAATTGCAGGTAAAGGATAATATTCAGAGGTTGAAAATGGGAAATAGATTCACGGAAAATGAAAAGGAAATGTGTGAAACATTAAACGAAAAGTTCCAAAGTGTGTTTGTACAAAATGAAATCTTCAGGGAACCAGATACAATAAGAATTCCAGAGAACAACATAGAGCACATAGAGGTGTCTAGAGACGAAGTGGAAAAAATGCTCAAAGAGCTAAATAAGAACAAAGCAGTTGGTCCAGATGGAGTTTCACCATGGGTTCTGAGAGAATGTGCACCTGAGCTCAGCATCCCTCTTCAACTGATCTTTCAGGCATCCCTGTTTACAGGAGTTGTAGCTGATGTGTGGAAAAAGGCTAACATAGTTCCAATTTACAAGAGTGGAAGCAGGGAAGACCCCCTTAATTATAGACCGGTATCATTGACAAGTGTAATAGTCAAAATATTGGAAAAAATAATTAAAACTAAATGGGTAGCACACCTGGAGAGAAATGATATAATATCAGACAGACAGTATGGTTTTCGATCTGGTAGATCCTGTGTATCGAATTTACTCAGTTTTTATGATCGAGCAACAGAGATATTACAGGAAAGAGATGGTTGGGCTGACTGCATCTATCTGGACCTAAAAAAGGCTTTCGACAGAGTTCCACATAAGAGGTTGTTCTGGAAACTGGAAAATATTGGAGGAGTGACAGGTACGCTTCTAACATGGATGAAAAACTTTCTGACTGATAGAAAAATGAGGGCTGTGATCAGAGGCAATGTATCGGACTGGAGAAATGTCACAAGTGGAGTACCACAGGGTTCAGTTCTTGCACCAGTGATGTTTATTGTCTACATAAATGATCTACCAGTTGGTATACAGAATTATATGAACATGTTTGCTGATGATGCTAAGATAATAGGAAGGATAAGAAATTTAGATGATTGTCATGCCCTTCAAGAAGACCTGGATAAAATAAGTATATGGAGCACCACTTGGCAAATGGAATTTAATGTTAATAAATGTCATGTTATGGAATGTGGAATAGGAGAACATAGACCCCACACAACCTATATATTATGTGAGAAATCTTTAAAGAACTCTGATAAAGAAAGAGATCTAGGGGTGGTTCTAGATAGAAAACTATCACCTGAAGACCACATAAAGAATATTGTGCAAGGAGCCTATGCTATGCTTTCTAACTTCAGAATTGCTTTTAAATACATGGATGGGGATATACTAAAGAAATTGTTCATGACTTTTGTTAGGCCAAAGCTAGAATATGCAGCTGTTGTTTGGTGCCCATATCTTAAGAAGCACATCAACAAACTGGAAAAGGTGCAAAGACATGCTACTAAGTGGCTCCCAGAACTGAAGGGTAAGAGCTACGAGGAAAGGTTAGAAGCATTAAATATGCCAAAACTAGAAGACAGAAAAAGAGGTGATATGATCACTACATACAAAATAGTAACAGGAATTGATAAAATCGACAGGAAAGATTTCCTGAGACCTGGAACTTCAAGAACAAGAGGTCATAGATATAAACTGGCTAAACACAGATGCCGAAGAAATATAAGAAAATTCACTTTCGCAAACAGAGTGGTAGACGGTTGGAACAAGTTGGGGGAGAAGGTGGTGGAGGCCAAGACCGTCAGTAGTTTCAAAGCGTTATATGACAAAGAGTGCTGGGAAGACGGGACACCACGAGCGTAGCTCTCATCCTGTAACTACACTTAGGTAATTACTTAGGTAATTACAGTTGATACATTATACAAGTATCCAAAATGTCAAAAACTAATGTTTCAGTTTTGACTTCTGTACAAATATTTACTATGCCAGGGAAGGAAATGGATATGTTGTACACCCACTAATGTCTCTACTTTAAATATGGTCTGATCTTACATTTGGAAAATTCCATTCTTTTCTCACAAGTTCGTAAAAAACAAATTTATTTTAGAATGCAAATTTACACCCCCTAAAACTAATTAATTATCAAAAGAAGGCACAGAGATGGGGAACCTACTTAGCACCGTCCATGTAGGAAGATATTCATGCGGTACTAAATATCACTCAGGATACCAATAAGAGAATAAAAGACAGAAGACGAGCGACGGGGGGAGAGCCCTCGGAACTGGATGCCGGGTACTATACCAATAAAATACTATTACTGCATTAATGACTTAGTAAGTGAGAGTACCAAATTCCCTGTTACTGCAGTAATCTGACCCTAATCAACCATGCTTTGTTAACAGCCCACAAACTCAGTAAAAAACATTTCAGCTAAGAGAGTGGGCCTTAAAATGATTTATATTTTGAGCAAGTGATTCTCTATCTCCCTCCAGCATCTATGATATCCCCAATAAATGGCCACATACTATAATATATCTACTAATCAGCCCTGCCAAATACCAATCCAAATACCTGCCAAATATATCTACCAATCAGTCTTGTCACATTTATATACCAATTGATCTTGCCACATATAATGATACTGTATATCTACCAATCAGCCCTGCCACATACTATGACATATCTACTAATCAACAAACTGTCACATACTATGATAAATTTACCAATAGCACTGTGTCACATGTACTCAATATCCTATTGATACGACATGTCTGTTCATGTTTACTGTTCATATTCACTCTTCATGTTCTTTTATTGCTTGTATTCTATTTCTTTCTTTTTTTAGTTTACGTCGCATCTTGAGAGCTGGAATTAGCCCTTTTCTGGATTTGAATTCTAATCAAAGAAATCCAAGCTACATAAAAAGGAAATTAAATTCCAGTACTGTACATGGAGTCTAAATATGCAAAACCTAGCCGAGTTGTTGCAAGTGTACTCCTTCATAATTGAAAATGCCCCAGAAAGCAAACTAGAACTCAAAAATAAACAATTGCTTGAAAACACTTGTAATCTGGAGGACAATGCAAACAATTGCTACCAGGGGGCCCTGACAGCTGAGTGGATAGAGCTTGGGATTCGTAGTCCTAAGGTTCCGGGTTCGATCCCCGGTGGAGGAAGAAACAAATGGGCCGAGTTTCTTTCACCCTGATGCATCTGTTCACCTAGCAGTAAATAGGTAGCTGGGAGTTAAACAGCTGCTATGGGCTGCTTCCTGGGGATGTGTAACAAAAATGGAGCCTGGTCGAGGACCGGGCCGTGGGGACGCTAAGCTCCGAAAGCCTTCAAGATAACCTCAAGAAGATGGCAAAATCACCAAATAGTAACACTAGCTCACCACCAGATGGCAAGGTAACCCGAGGCCCAGCTAACCACCCAGCTCGTTCATTAGTCTGGTGTATGTCCAGGGACACCCGGACATGCACCCGGACAGGGGCCTCTCTCTCTCTCTCTCTCTTTCTTTCTCTTTGACTTCATGTATGTGGTGTTGGCTTTCCCTGGAACATTAGTGTCATGCGAGGCTATTGCTTGTATTGCTTTATAAAGCTTCATGGGCCAGACTCATAAAACAGTTACGCAAGTACTTACGAACGTGTACATCTTTCCTTAATCTTTGATGGCTTTGGTTACATTTATTAAACAGTTTACAAGTATGAAAACTTCCCAATCAACTGTTGTTATTGTTATAAACAGCCTCCTGGTGCTTCGGAGCTCATTACCTGTTTAATATTTGTAAACAAAGCCGCCAAAAATTGAGAAAATATGTACAGGTTTGTAAGTGGTTGCGTAACTGCTTCATGAATCTGGCCCCTGGCTCTCGGTGGGAGAGGAAAATTGCATATGTATACAAGGAGAGAACAGCACTTTTTCTTGCTAGAAATAGAATATTTTTTATATACATCTCTAATCTCGGTGGGAATAATATGTTCCAGAAGATGCTGCAGCCAAAGGTGTAAAGAAACATGTATATTAAACATGGTATATGATGTTTTTTTATAGTTTTGACTAACAAAAATACAGTATGTTTACAAACCACATATAACGTGATGTAAATATGAAAATATGTATACAATTATGATCAACGGAGCGATGAACACAGTGTTGTAGCATCAGTATTCACTACTAACCAACACTTACTTCTCGGACGTCTCGCTCATATTACCCAAGATTTTGTAAGTGTCTCTTGAGAATATGTAACTGATGCCAGAGCTTAGAGTTGTTGCAGCTGTCAGCCACCTGAAAGGTACAAAAATACTTCCTAAAATGTCCAGAAGTATTAATCCTAATTTTCAAAAACTTTTATACATAAGGTATGTATTTTGAAATAATTATATTTTATTTTATTAACAGTATTCAGTATTGCGCCCCGGGTGTGCACTCCGCGCGTATGCACGAAGTAGCCCTGGCGGTGCAGGCGACACTAAATGTGTATACTCGTTTCGGTTTTCTCACCTTAACACTATCGGTAACTTTGGACCGGACTCGCGTCAATATTTTTCTCCCGAGTCCTAACTTTGGACCGGACTTGCGTCCACTACAAAAATATTTGTATAAATTCATTTTTTATCCAATCGACCTCGGGATAGTATCAAAATAAGCGCCTTTAGAATGTGCACAATTTGATACCAAAATGAAAGATGTAACATGAAACTTGATGTCCGAACACTTATATGATTATAAGTAGGTTTTTGGTCAAAATTTTGAAATATTTGTTAAAATTCTATTTATTGTGCTATTATGTTGGGACTAGTTTTAAAATGCGCACCTTTACGTCGCGAACAATTTGATACCAAAATAAAAGATGTAACACAAAAATTTATGTCAGAACACTGGAAAGATATAAATAATTTTGTGATGATGAGCTTCCAGAATTAAAATATTTGTTAAAATTCCAGTTATTGCTCTATTATTATGGGACTAGTTTTAAAACATGCGCCCTTTTATTGCGAACAATTTGATACCAAAATGAAAGACGTGACACGAAAATTGTGTTATCAAACTGAACGAGTATACACATTAGTTGCAGTGTACAAATTGGTGCTCGTTCACGGGTAACTTTAGGCTTTTCTGCGGGGAGGCACTCCAAACTTTTGTACATTATATTCATGCACATCTGTAGGGAATTTAATTGTGAACACAATGATACCAAAACGAGCAACGTAGCATGAGAATTAAGGTGAAAAAATGGAACGAGTATGCATATTTAACTGATTTTGTGCGCTCACGGGTAACTTTTGCCGACTTTAGGCTTTGCTGTTGGGAGTCACGCCAGGCTTTTGGACATTATATTTATACACACCTGTAGGGAATTTAATTGCGAACACAATGATACCAAAAAGAACGACGTAGCATGAGAATTAAGTTAGAAAGCTGAAACAAGTATACACGTTTGGGTGTCACCGCGCGCTTACCCGCACGCTCGCCCGCATGACCCCTAAGTTGACCGCGCGCATGTTCGGTGACCGATAGTGTTAATTCTCGTGCTACATCGTTCGTTTTGGTATTATTGTGTTCACAATAGAATTCCCTACAGGGGTATATGCATATAGGTCCAACAGCCAAGCTTGACTCCCCACAGCAAAGCCTAAAGATGGCAAAAGTTACCCGTGATCGCACAAAATCAGTAAAATGTGTATACTCGTTTCAGTTTTCTCACCTTAATTCTCATGCTACGTCGTTCGTTTTGGTATCAATGTGTTTGCAATTAAATTCCCTGCAGGCGTATATGTATATATTGTCCAAAAGCCCAGCGTGACTCCCCTTGGCAAAGCCTAAAATTACCCATGAACGAGAACCAATTATCACACCCGCAACCTAATGTGTATACGCGTTCAGTTTGAAAACATCAATTTTCTCGTCACGTCGCTCGTTTTGGTATCAAATTGTTCGCAATATAAAGGCGCGTATTTTAAAACTAGTCCCATAATAACAGAACAATAACTGGAATTTTAACAAATATTTTAATTTTGGACACTCATCAACACAAACTTATTTATATCTTTCCAGTGTTCTGACATAAATTTTTGTGTTACATCTTTTATTTTGGTATCAAATTGTTCGCAATGTAAAGGTGCGCATTTTAAAACTAGTCCCATAATAATAGCACAATAAATAGAATTTTAACAAATATTTAACAATTTTGACCAAAAACGTATTTATAATCTTTCAAGTGTTCTGACATCAAGTTTCGTGTTACATCTTGTTATCATCGTGTTATCATACATCGTGTTATCATCATTTTGGTAGCAAATTGTGTGCACTCTAAAGGCGCTTATTTTGAAACCATCCTGAGTCGATCGGATAAAAAATTAATTTTATACAAATACTTTTGTATTGGACGCGAGAGCTGTCCAAGGCTAGGACTCGAGAGAAAAAAGTGGACACGAGCGGTGTCCAAAGCGAGCGATAGTGTTAACATTCTTACAGAAAAAGATACTGTACTTAGAAGTGCTGCAGATCCTTTAATTTTAATTTTCCAACAATTGAATTCCCAATACAGCACTGCATTTTGTAAATAAAATTACGTATTACAGTATTACCAATCTTCACTTCAAGCTTCAAGTCGTGATAACCACTTGATTGGGTTCTGGGAGTTCTTCAATTCCCAAAGTCCAGCCCGAGGCCAGGTTTGACTTGTGAGAGTTTGGTCCACCAGGATGTTGCTTGGAGCGGCCCGCAGGCCCCCGTCAATGGTGATAAGGTTCAGATGTCATCACTTTCATTTGACACGTGTGGGTTGGGTTATTTGTTTCAGCTATGTTCTCCTGATTTATTCTCTGCGATTAATCTACTCTTCACAATACAAAACTAAATTACATCTGAAATCTAGTTGCTAAGAAATTTCAACTTGCAAATAATAGTGTACCTAGACTTACCAAACATATTTGAGGAGATAATGGTCAGAGAAGCAAAAGACTGGTGCTGCGAGCGAGGCGGTGATGAGACCTAGCTGCACGGCATGTTGAACTTACTCAACATGGTGGGCGCCAGCCTGGCTGTAGCATGTGTGGCGTCAAAGTAGCGGGTGAGCGTTCGCTGTCAACACATTATACACATTTCACTATCAAATATGCAACTCGGCAACATGTTTAATGCCAAAATATTTTACAAACTTGTCTTAAACGTTAAAAATTGTGATGATAACTAAACTTAATACAGTATTGTTAACATCTAGAATGCAACAGCTGAATCTTTAATAAAAAATCTACACTAAATCATCTTAGCACAGTATTAATTGCGACTTGAACAATATAAACATTCTGGAACAGATCTAAATATGCGTTGCCTACAACATAGCGACAAAAAGAGATGTACTAACTGGAGGGGGAAGACTCTTGTAGCGTACATATGAAGCTCCTCCAATAATTAGAACATCACGATAGATAATGAGCCCCGTCAACGGTACTTCAAATATGAGAAAAAAAATACGGTCAAACATCAAAGCTTCAAAATAATGTCTTATGAATAACAATCACTAAATATTTATACATTTATTAATTTGGGACTTTTTTAGTGATGAAAGCTGACTTTTGGGCTTTTCAGTGATAAAAGCTGAATTTTGCGGCTTTGATAGTAGTAAAAGTTGAATTTTGGAGATTTGTTAGTAATAAAAGTTGAATTTGGGGGTTTTTCTGTGATAAAAGCTGACTTTTTGGGCATTGTCAGTGATAAAAGCTGACTTTTGGGGCTTTGTCAGTGATAAAAGCTGACTTTTGGGCCTTTTCACTTATAAAAGCTTTTGGGAGCTTTGTCAATGATAAAAGCCGACTTTTGGGGCTTTTTCAGTGATAAAAGCTTTTGGGGGCTTTGTCAGTGATAAAAGCTGACTTTTGGGGCTTTTTCAGTGATAAAAGCTTTTGGGGCTTTGTCAGTGATAAAAGCTGACTTTTGGGGCTTTTCAGTGATAAAAGCTTTTGGGGCTTTTTCAGTGATGAAAGTTTATTTTTTTTTTGTTTTCAGTGATAAAAGTTGACTTTTAGGGCCCTTTAGTAATAAAATGCTAGCTTTTGGAGATTTTTCCATGATAAAAGCTGCCATTAGGTTTATTTCTGTGATAAAAGCTGGCTTTTGGGACTTTTTCTGCGATAAAAGCAGATTTCTGAGAATTTTCATGGATGAATTTTTTATGACATGGCACCAACTTAAAATAGTAGAATTTTTAGTGTTAGCACTCTAATGTATATAAAAATCTCCGACACTTCATCCCCCCTGTGCGGTGGGCAGCCATACCACTCACAACACCTGCGTACTCTCCCTCTTACACACACATGCCCACCATACCCTGTGCGGTGGGCAGCCATACCACTCACAACACCTGCATACTCTCCCTCGTACACACACACATGCCCACCATACCCTGTGCGGTGGGCAGCCATACCACTCACAACACCTGCGTACTCTCCCTCGTACACACACATGCCCACCATACCCTGTGCGGTGGGCAGCCATACCACTCACAACACCTGCGTACTCTCCCTCGTACACACACACATGCTCACCATACCCTGTGCGGTGGGCAGCCATACCACTCACAACACCTGCGTACTCTCCCTCGTACACACACATGCCCACCATACCCTGTGCGGTGGGCAGCCATACCACTCACAACACCTGCGTACTCTCCCTCGTACACACACATGCCCACCATACCCTGTGCGGTGGGCAGCCATACCACTCACAACACCTGCGTACTCTCCCTCGTACACACACACAAACACTGACATGCACGCCTCCACTTTATCCTTTAAAAATGCTAAAAACTAGTATTTAAAACCAATATATTAATACCCAATATCCACAGGTTCAGCTGCTCAACATTGGAAATTTATATATATTTAATAGGTAACAAACAACTGTACAGAATACAAACATACACATTATTTAAAAGCTGTAGAGCATATCACATAAATATACTCGACAGGTATAACTTAAAACAACAATATGATGAACTTACATGGGATGGCTCCAACATAAGTAAGAGAGAGGAACAACAGAGCTACCAAAACTTTGTCTGCCAAAGGGTCAAGAAAGCTTCCCAGATTAGAAGCTTGTTCGGGGAAAGTTCGTGCGATCCAACCGTCAAGCTATGGGTACAAAGTGTGCAATTAGATCTGCCTGCCCATTGAAAGACAGGATATGGTAATATAGGATAAAGATATGATACAATAGAGATATGATATGATATAAAGATAAAGACAATCGACTTGAGAATGGTCCAGGCCGGACCGAAACGTCGTCGTCCCTTTACATTCTAGTGTGTGGTCTGGTCAATATATAGGATAAAAGTCTATTAATTTTGGATATTATCAATACTTATACAGAGAAGGAACCACAATAATTTGGCTGAAATAAAACCCATCCCATATTTATGAAATTAAATACAAGTGATGACATTTTAGTTTGTATTGGATCTTTGTCAAGTTATCACAACTTGATAAAGGTCCAGGATTGACCAAAATGTTGGCAACTCCATATCATGTGCATGGATTAGGTTATCAATGCTGAGCAATTATGAATTAGATAACTTAGATCAAACTTCACCTAGATAAAATTTAACTTATCATCTTTAACATCTCATATATGTGCTAGCAGCACAATTTATTGGTTCATTAACAGACGGCAAGAGCCTGTCTGATTTAGTTCAAGTTTTATGCACCCCGTACCCATCCTGTGGGCGGTAGTGCACCATGTATCCATCCTGCGAGTGGTAGTGTACCCCGTACCGATCCTGCAGGCAGTAGTGCACCACCTACTTCAGTGTGAAGTAGGCACCGCCTACTTTGCGTCGACTACGCCGACACGAAGGGATCCACTTCTGGAGGCCCGAACGTCTGGCAGAGCCAACTGAACGAGCTGGCATCGACAGTCCATTCTATGAACAGGGGAAGGAATCGGGACAGGTCGTCTGCCAGGACATTGGACGGTAGTGGAAACCTGACACCTGGTAATGGACATTGGACATCCCCTCGAACGTGAACCGCCAGGAGAGCCAAACCCTGAGAACTCAGCAGACGAGTCGCCCGAAGCAACCAGCCCGAAAGAGCCAAGGAATGCATGGAACCCCCTCGGTTCAGGCAATGAACCACCGGGAAACAGTCTGAATGGAGCCAGATCGTCAATCCACAAGTGACCTGAATCCTCCGGAACAACATCCACGAATTCCCGCACTGTGCTGTGAGCCCGACGGAAGGATGGACTCTACTGTCCCTGGCCGGCCTGGTGAGCATTGGTCACCAAGCCCCAGCCAAGAGACGACACCCCCCGTGAACACATCGAGCAAGGGGCTCGGGTAGGCGCCAAAGCATTGAACCCTGAATAGGAAGCTGGCGATGCAGCAACTGACGCAAAGCCCCCGGAGGCCGAACCCTGTGGTCGCGAGAAAGGCAGAAGGGATGTCCCCGAAGGAACCACAACAGCCGCACAACAAGTTCAGGCTCCCGCACAAACCCTCGAGCAACCGCTGCATGACCGAGGAGCCCCTCAGGAACAGATGAAGGTGGGAACGCAGGCAAAGCAGAGCCACCGGAGGAAGAGATAAGGAAGCAGTCCGAGCGTCCCACACAAGACCCAGCCAAGACCGAACCTGAAAGTGAACCAGATGGGACTTCCGCCAGTTCATCAGGAACCCGAACCTGGCGAGCTGGGAAAGCACCAAATCCCTGGTGAGCAGACAGCTGGGAGCCCAAACCAGCCAGTTGTCGAGGTAGGCCAGATCCCGAACACCAAACAGATGCAGACGGGCCACCACGACCCGAGTAAGGTGTGTGAAAACGCGAGGTGCCAGATCCAAGCCGAATGGAAAGCAGCGAAAGCAGTAATCTTGATGCCCCACAACAAAACCGAGCCAGTCCCTGAACCTCGAATGAATTGGGATGTGCCAATACACGTCCTTGAGGACCAGGGACACCACCCAAGTGCCTGGCTCCAACAGAAGCCGACCTGAGACAGTAGTCATCCAAAAGGAGGGGCAATAAACCCACAGGTTCAGACCGGACAAGTCCAGAATGAACCTCCAGTTCATTTGAGATGACTCCACAGAGTACAGAAGAGGCCTGCCCCACCATCCCCAAACCCCCCTCCCCGAAGGAGGTGGAGGAGCCACCACAAGCCGCACGAAACGACCCGAAAGGCCCACAAATCGTGGGACCAGGTGCGAGCCTCCCTCCCCTCATCATCCCATCAATGGGATGAACTGCAAATCCTCATCATCCCATCAATGGGACGCACCTTACAAGAACCTAACAGGCGCACAGGGCGATCCATGCGCTGACCAGAAAAAGACAGAACTGAAGGCTGTGCCTGCCCGAATCTAGCACCACTGGCCTACCACGATGGGAAGAACCCTGAACCCTGGCATGACCCTTCTGGGAATGCCCCCCACGAGCCCCCTGGAGGACTAACAAGTTCGACATAGAACGGCAACTAGCCGAAGCTGCCTGCAGATACTGCACAACTGCAGACTCTGCAAACAGCAACGGACAAAAAGGCGAAGACAACTTAAGAGCCAGGGCCCAAGCACATTCCAAGGAAGAAGCAAGCATCGCCTGCCGACACGCGAGTCAAGAAGCAAAAAAACTGTGAACAGTATCTGCAGGAGCGGCGCAAACAGCGTCAACAATTCAGACAATGCACGCACCGCCTAGAGCAGCACACCAGACCCAGAGGTGGCCCCAAGGTCCTCCACATCCAATGCTAGCCAATCCGAGGGTAGCTCAAAGAAGGAGAAGAATCGCAGGGCCGAAGCCAGCAGGCCACGTGTACACAAATCTTCTGCAATCAAGGCAGCCGAAGGAGGAACCTGCACATGAAGCTGCATCACACGAACATCCTGCGGAAGGGCGGGGAAACAACATGCAAGGGGATGCTCAAATCTGCCCTCCCGGAAAACCTGCAATGCCGTCTAAGTCTCCCTCCACTCAAGCGCGCGGGACCGACAGAATGTGTACCAAGCCTCCAACGAGAAGAGTGGGCAGTCTGCCAACCGGACGACTCCGGAATTCAGAACGAACCCAGTATGGACACGAAGAATCCATACACGAAAGAAGTGGAATCATCACAAAAGCATAATCGGGTCGCGCAGGAGGTAAGCCGCAAGGGCTTCCCACTCACATGTGACGGGACGCAGAAAGGCAGAAACCTCCGGAAGGAAGGGAACGAGGAACCCACGGGATCATGGAACCGAACCCGGGGAAGGGTAGACGCCAAATGCAATTCGTACGAGGAGGGAGCGAAAGAGAACTCCTCTCCTTGTAACACCAAGCCCCACTCCAGGGCACAAAAACCCAGGCGGGGTCCAACGGGCCAAGGCCCCCAAGCACCCCCTCCCCCACCCCGGAATCATGCGAGAACCTGGGGCGAGCCATCCTCCATACCCCCCCCCCCTCTAAAGAAAAGGCAGAGCAGCCAAAAAGCAGGAACGAAGGAGGCCACTAGTCAGACCCAGAAGCTCCGGCCGGAGGACTGGCTCAAATGCCTCTGCTGCCACCGGAAGGTGACTCCCTGAGATCCCCGAGTCTCAACACTAACTAAACCCCAACAACACTGAGTCTCAAACTCAACTGCCCCGACTCTGAAACCCTCAGACATTTAGGAGCCGGGAGCAAGGAAGGGCAGGGGGGGGGGGGGGAACGGATGAACCACAGAAGGGGAGTACGGGAACCAAAGTTGAAGCAAGCTCCCACCCCCAAGTCCAGGTCCTTATACCAAAAACAGGGCAGTCTCAGGGCATCCGAGAAAGTAACGAACCTATCGCGTTGCAGCAACCTAAACCGAGCATGCCACGCCTCTGCCGCCTGTACCCTCATATCATTGTCAGTAGCTTGGGGGAACTGGAGCACGTATGAAGAAACACCGTCGCACGACTCGGGTCAAAAGACCTCACCGACCTGACAGGCAGCATGGCAACTTCTAAAAGCTGAACCCCTGGGACATGTCCATGCACAGGGCCCTAGCAGGGGGTATTCTTATCTTGAGGGTTATCTGAGATGATTTCAGGGCCTTTTAGTGTCCATGCGGCCCGGTCCTCGACAAGGCCCCACCCCCAGGTACCTATTTTACTGCTAGGTAACAGGGGCATAGGGTGAAAGAAACTCTGCCCATTGTTTCTCGCCGGCGCCTGGGATCGAACCCAGGTACCACTAAGAACAGAAATGTATATAGAAAGATCCCCAGTTGTACAAAGGGGGCAACAACCAAAGGCGCTCCCCCCCAGGGCAGGAAAACAAAAACACAAAAGAAAAAACGTTCCCAACAGAACAACGTATCCAGGTGGAACAGAGCTGGCCCCAGTAATAGGTGACAACTAGCTGTGTAGTACCCTGTGCCCCTGCCAGTGACAAAAACTACCTCCTACCCAGATGCAAACAAGGGCAACAAAAACCCCAGCTGACCCAGGGTCAGCGGGGGTTTTTGAACAGTAAAAGACACAGCGGAGGTAGATCCCAAGGTGACTTGTGGATGGTGACCCTAAGCCCCATGGGAAGTACTTACAGGGCACCTAGGGAAGGGCACC
>WNGS01162647.1:4048612-4063717 GCA_020271785.1 Procambarus virginalis | reverse complement strand
GGTCCCTCGACCAGGCCTCCACCCCACAGGAAGCAGCCCGTGACATCTGACTAACACCCAGGTACCTATTTTACTGCTAGGTAACAGGGGCATAGGGTGAAAGAAACTCTGCCCATTGTTTCTCGCCGGCGCCTGGGATCGAACCCAGGTACCACTAAGAACACAAATGTATATAGAAAGATCCCTCAGCTGTACAAAGGGGGCAACCAACCGAAGGCGCTCCCCCCTCCCCATGGCAGGAAAACAAACAAAGAAAAAATGTCCCAACAGGACAACGTACCCAGGTGGAACAGAGCTGGCCCCAGTAATAGGTGACAACTAGCTGTGTAGTACCCCTGTGCCCCTGCCAGTGACAAAAACTACCTCCTACCCAGATGCAAACAAGGGCAACAAAAACCCCAGCTGACCCCAAGGGCGGCCAAGTACTGAACAGTAAAAGACACAGCGGAGGTAGATCCCAAGGTGACTTGTGGATGGTGACCCCAAGCCCCATGGGAAGTACTTACAGGGCACCTAGGGAAGGAAACCCTAGGCGCATGCAGCCAGAGTACTATAGAATATACTCCTGGTTCACACACCACCTGTAGAGAAAGACCACACCACAAGGCATAGTAACTGGAATCAAAACAGGAGCCAGAGGCACATGACCTGCCATTATCATATCAGCCAAGAACTGCCGATTGGATGACCGGCGCGAGGGTCTCAGGCTACCCCTTCCCCCTCCCAGGAAAGGGGGGGGGGGGTTGCGCAGACAGCGGTGCGGCATCGTGATGATATCATGCTCATTTGTTCATTTTTGTTTGGGGAGTTCTGTCCACTCGTTCGACTTTCGGTAGCAATATTTTCACCAGAATAGGGGTTTGTTTTGGGGCGCCTATCTTTCTGGGTGCCAGACCCAGTCGATGGCAGACATAGAATACTCCCAAGAACATTGTTTTTTTTATAGGCCATTGCTCCTTGTGCCTCTCTGAGGGGGCCAGATTCTGGCTCGTGGTCCCTGGTAGGCAAGAAATCTATGCACCTTGACTGATGCCAGATAGCTAATAGATACATATCAGCCTGGATAGCTCCGGTGAGTCGATAGAGCTCCCCCCCCCCAGAAAAGCTAAGGTAAGACCATACCTTTTTTCATCTGGATCCACTGTGAAATGTGGATTCTACTAATCCTTCAAGAAATGGCTCTAGTTACTTTCGAAGCTGTTGGCTTCATGCAGAAGCAAACATTCACTTTGAGGCGAGAGTTCTAATCTCCAATGATCCAAATGAATGAGATGAAAAGAAAGGTCCATTTGCTGATGACAACAACTCCTGAAGGGTGTTTATTCTGTGGCAGAAATTTTTGCAATATTTGTCTGAGGGGGTTCTTAATTTAATTCAAGTAGTCACTTGTTTTGTTGTGTCTGTGCTCTACAGCGCACCTTACCCAAGTTCTGGACTGAGCTCCAATACTCAAGCTCCCTCATCTCATAGCAAGCCAGGCTCTGGTCCTGACTTCCAGCAAGTGACAACTGGGTCTAAGAGGGAGGGGTTAAATTTTAAAATCCAACTGGAAAAAACCACGAGGGCAAATGGACGGACCTTTGACAAGCCGCCAGATACCTGTTCTCGTTGAGGCCACTAGTGTGTTAGTGGCCCTCGGGTAAATTCAGCTATGTGGAGTCAAGGCCCAGGTAGTACCAGTGAATAAGTTCTAGGAGCTACTGGGGCAGAAGGGTCCCTCCAAGAAAACAGTCAGGTCACAGATCCAGGTGCAAAAACACTGCTGACAGAAGAGAGCCAACATCCGGACAATGAGCTGTAGCAGACAACCTGGCTGAAGACACCAGCGGTACGGGGGAGGGGGGGAGAAAAGAAACACTTCAACAAACCCCTATACCTAAATTGTGACTCAAAATAATCCCATAAGCAGGACAATAGCAATGAGTCAACCATGGAAGAAAACAGACTTCCAAGACACTGCACCAACTACCGACGCCAACACCAGGAAAAGTAGCAGCCCAAAAGGAGCACGCCAGATTTATATGAGCAAAACTCAGACCCGGACAGCAGTGATCCTAAAGCCCAGGGCGGATACAATGAACTGACACCAAGTAAGTAGGTAATTATCAATAGAAGGCACCAAACCAGAACTGACACCAAAAGAAAACCTAGTTGCAATAATTGGAAATTCAAGGTCACTAGACCAGAGGGAGTAAGTGGTAACTGGCTGGTAAGAAAACCCAGAAGCCTTGGCCAGACCGAAGGCTCAACTGGCTCCACGCCTGAATCAGAAGGGGGGCAACCCCAGGAACCTCCTAAGCTACATCCCAAATGAAACCCTCCCCCTAACCCCGAAACCTACAGATGCTTCAGGACTGGGAGCAGGGAAGGAGGAGTAGAGGAGTGAACAGCACCAGATGAGGAAGGATGAGGAGGAGCAAATGGAGCCAAGGTCAAAATAATCAACACCTCCAATTTCAGTTCCTAAAAACTAAATGGGGCAGCTCAAGGTCATCCAAACAGGCACACAACCTAGAATATTTTTACAGAGAACCCAAGATTACAACCACACCCAAGAGTGGTTGTTGCCTGAGAAGCCCAAGCATCATCAGGAGGGCTAGAAAGAAGAGTAACGTGATGGATGTACTTCCCCACACGACCTAGAGTCGAAGGTAACACCGACCTAACAGGTACCATGGCGGAGGCAGAACAAATGAATACCACCATGAGGAACTGATGATGTGCATCCTTCAAACTCTCATACAGCGAGAGCGAGCTTGTGGGTGAATATGCACGACTATCGAACAGGCTAGCGTGAATGGTGTATACCCAGTGTGCCTCACCAGCCAAGACACTCCAACCAGGAAAAAGATGAAAGCTCAAAGCCCCAGACTCATCCTAAAGCAATGGACACCACAAGCAAGGTGGACCTCTAATGGAGTGTCCCTCAAACACTCCAGGGAAGAAACCTTTGGCAGCACAAGGAAAGCACAAGGGAGCACCCAGGGAAGGTAATCCTGAACATGAGCAGCTCCAAGCGCACTAAACTCCTAGTCCACACGTACAAAAGTGCAAGGAACAGCCACCAAGATTAAAGGATCCCCAAGAAAAATACAAGGGCCAGCGAGTGGTCAAAAATGAGGGTGCGGCCGGCGAGCCATGGCCTACCCCCCCCCCCCCATCTCCTCCCTTCAAACAAAGGGGAGGGTGGGGGAAATGACCAAGTGCTGGGTTATAATAATTTCAGTTGTTTGTTTACATAGTTTGGGGAGTTCTATGGCAATTTTCGAGCCTGCAGGTTTTTCAAGTTTTTCAAGTATTAAAGGTTATTTTATATATATGTAAATGTAAATAAATATAAATATATAAATAAATAATTATATATATATATATATATATATATATATATATATATATATATATATATATATATATAAATATAAATATCTCGTACCTAGTAGCCAGAACGCACTTCTCGTCCTACAATGCAAGGCCTGATTTGCCTAATAGGCCGAGTGATTTTATTTATTTACAACAAATTGTTTCCACTTGGTCTATTTGAAATACAGTATTATTATATTATATTAAGAACATAAATAATTGACTTAGTTATGTTGGTTTAGGTTAGGTTAAGATAGGTTAGGTTAGGTTAGGTAGGGTGGGTTAGGTTCGGTCTTATATCTACATTGGTTTTAACTCAAATTAAAAAAAATGAACTTGTACATAATGAAATTGATAGCTTTATTATTTCATAAGAAAAAATTACAAGACTATAAATTCAGGAAAACTTGGCTTATTAGGCACATCGGACCTTGCATAGTAGGCCGAGTACTGTGCTCTGGCTACTAGGTACAACTTATACACACACACACACACACACACATAAATAAATATTATATATATATATATATATATATATATATATATATATATATATATATATATATATAAATATAAATATCTCGTACCTAGTAGCCAGAACGCACTTCTCGTCCTACAATGCAAGGCCTGATTTGCCTAATAGGCCGAGTGATTTTATTTATTTACAACAAATTGTTTCCACTTGGTCTATTTGAAATACAGTATTATTATTATATTAAGAACATAAATATGTTAATTATTGTGGCCCAAATGAGCCACAGAGATATTAGAAAGAACTTTTTTAGTGTCAGAGTGGTTGACAAATGGAATGCATTAGGAAGCGATGTGGTGGAGGCTGACTCCATACACAGTTTCAAGTGTAGATATGATAGAGCCCAATAGGCTCAGGAAACTGTACACCTGTTGATTGACGGTTGAGAGGCGGGACCAAAGAGCCAGAGCTCAACCCCCGCAAGCACAACTAGGTGAGTACAGATGCCAAAATTATGAGAAAGATTAATACAAAGGAGGACAGCTTGAGGCTTCAAGAAGACCTGGACAAGCTGCAGGAATGGTCGAACAAATCGCTGTTAGAGTTTAACCCAAGCAAATGTAATGTAATGAAGATAGTGGTAGGAAACAGGAGACCAGATACAAGGTACCATTTGGGAGATGAAATACTTTATGAGTCAGAGAGAGAGAAAGACCTGGGGTTGATATCACGCCAGACCTGTCTCCTGCAGCACATATCAAGAGGATAACATCAGCGGCATATGCCAGGTTGGCTAACATAAGAACGGCCTTTAGAAACTTGTGTAAAGAATCTTTCAGAACATTATATACCACATATGTCAGACCAATCCTGGAGTATGCGGCTCCAGCATGGAGTCCATATCTAGTCAAGCATAAGACTAAACTGGAAAAGGTTCAAAGGTTTGCCACCAGACTAGTACCCGAGCTGAGAGGTATGAGCTACGAGGAGAGACTACGGGAATTAAACCTCACTTCGTTGGAAGACAGAAGAGTTAGGGGGGGACATGATCACCACATTCAAGATTCTCAAGGGAATCGACAGGGTTGATAAAGACAGGCTATTTAACTCAAGGGGCACACTCACTAGGGGACACAGGTGGAAACTGAGTGCCCAAATGAGCCACAGAGATATTAGAAAGAACTTTTTTAGTGTCAGAGTGGTTGACAAATGGAATGCATTAGGAAGTAATGTGGTGGAGGCTGACTCCATACACAGTTTCAAGTGTAGATATGATAGAGCCCAATAGGCTCAGGAACCTGTACACCTGGAGTACAGGTTGTTTGGTGCCCATATCTTAAGAGCACATCAACAAACTGGAAAAGGTACAAAGACATGCTACTAAGTGGCTCCCAGAACTGAAGGGCAAGAGCTACGAGGAGAGGTTAGAGGCATTAAATATGCCAAAACTAGAAGACAGAAGAAAAAGAGGCGATATGATCACTACATACAAAATAGTAACAGAAATTGATAAAATCGATAGGGAAGATTTCCCGAGACCTGGAACTTTAAGGACATGAGGTCATAGATATAAACTAGCTAAACACAGATGCCGAAGAAATATGAGAAAATTCACTTTAGCAAACAGAGTGGTAGACGGTTGGAACAAGTTAGGGGAGAAGGTGGTGGAGGCCAAGACCGTCAGTAGTTTCAAAGCGTTATATGACAAAGAGTGCTGGGAAGACGGGACACCACGAGCGTAGCTCTCATCCTGTAACTACACTTAGGTTGATACCTGGTTGATACCTGGTTGATGGGGTTCTGGGAGTTCTTCTACTCCCCAAGCCCGGCCCGAGGCCAGGCTTGACTTGTGAGAGTTTGGTCCACTAGGCTGTTGCTTGGAGGTAATTACATCAGGTAATTACACACACACACACACACACACATATACATACATAAATACATACAAACTGCATATCTAATACCATATATTGAAACATCCTTTAAATCTTTCCATAATAAAATTCGTGGCAAACGAGGTCAAAAGATTCTTACCAGGTCGGTGACGCCAGCAAACATAAAGAGGCCAAGAGCCCAGCTGTAGTTGGAGGAGATAACCAAGTGAACAAGAAGAGGGGAGAGGGCAATACGACCAACACACAGCATGTTTGGCACCGTCCAGATGTTCTCACGCTGAAATGAAATGACCGTGTCACTCGTCCACAGAATGGGACTTGAAAATTACACGCCAGAGTCACTCGGGATTCTACAACAGATTTCTAAACATAAATATTTGTAACAAATGATACTCCCAGATCTCTCCATGTGTATAGGAGAGGGTTGAGCCCTTTTATAATCGTGTGCAAATATGTGGCATCTTGAACCTGAGGAACAATGGTTGAAGTGTTGGGCACCTTTCCTTCTGTCCATACTATCCCATCTCCTGGTCCTCATATCCCTTCCAAGTTCTATATACTGTATTTGTATTGACTTGGAGCTTTTCCCTGATAATTCAACCTGTTCTCTTAAATAATACATACTACGTATCGATGTCAAAAATCCCCACTTTCAAATATGACGTACTATAATTCATAGCAGATAGCAAAGTTGACGAATAATTATGTTTTCTGTGCATGGGTTCGTAGAGTAGGATAGGTCAGGTCAGGTCACTTTAGTACCGGTATATAATTTCTGTTACATTGTAACAAGTCGAGAGGACAGGCTGGATAATTACCTTGCCTTCACTTACACACTAGTAACGCTGTACAAAATGCATTATGTATACAGTATCTCATTTCCCATTTCCATGGGATGGGGATACATCAGTCCAAAGAAATAATAATACTGCATATCAAAAGAATAAGTATTAAATATTAAAATATATAAAAATGTGAAGAAAAAAATTCTTTGCGAGATAAAATGTCTTATTACTTCTCCATTGTTAAGAACAAGAAGCCTGTTAGTCAATCAAAGCCTTCCTAGTTGACTAGTGACGAAAGATGCGCCAACCCACAATAATTGACTAACTCCCAGGTACCCTAGGGGCCTGAGGGCTGAGTGGACAGTGCTTCGGATTCATAGTCTTGAGGTTCTGGGTTCAATCCCGGTGGAGGCGGAAACAAATGAGCAGTTTCTTTCACCCTGATGCTCTGTTCACGCAGCAGTAAATAGTTATCTGGGAGTTAGACAGCTGCTACGGGATGCTTCCTGGGGATGTGTAACAAAAAGGAGGCCTGGTCGAGGACCGGGCCGCGGGGACACTAAAGCCCCAAAATCATCTCAAGATAACCTCAAGAAGATAACGCTGTAATAATCTGTAATAATTTTCTACTAAGTGAACAGAGGCACTGGGTTAATGGAAATGTGACCTAATGTCTCCCCCTGACTGGGAATCAAACCTAGGAAAATCAGTTTTGAGTTGACTGAATTAAGCACTGAAGATGGTGATGTAATAATCTGAAGAAAGTTCTAAGACAAAGCAAAAGTGAGAAAAAGGAGTTACTCAGTTTCAAATATTAGGAATTACATACAGTACATATCCATTACATAATCAACCATGTTATGCCTATTTTGTTCTCACATAACAGCATGCCTAAAGTCACTGTCTTATGACTCCACTGACGAGAGATGTTGCTCAATACAACAATGCCAACATCTTCTGTAAATACAATACCTCAAGAGTTATTAACCAAAACATATTGGGGTTGAGAAGCACGTCATGCAGTTATATATACACTGTGGTGTTAATACCCACACAAGTACTGTAGATATATTAGACTTTTTTGAAAACTATTTTTGGCCAGTATAGCGGACACTCCAACATACCGACCAAATAGCGGCAGGGAAATCTGCACTATCAGATGATAAAGTAACTCCCAACAGGTTATATTACTGTCCTGGTGGTTACTGTCCTGGTGGTTCATACACATCTGTAGGGAATTTAATTGCGAACACAATGGCACCAAAACAAGCGACGTAGCATGAGAATTAAGGTGAGAAAAATGGAACGAGTATGCATATTTTACTGATTTTGTGCGCTCACGGGTAACTTTTGCCGACTTTAGGCTTTGCTGTTGGGAGTCACGCCAGGCTTTTGGACATTATATTTATACACACACATGTAGGGAATTTAATTGCAAACACAATGATACCAAAACGAGCGACGTAGCACGAGAATTAAGGTGAGAAAGCTGAAACAAGTATACACATTTAGGTGTCACCGCGCGCTTACCCGCACGCTTGCCCGCACGTCGGGTGCATGACCCCTAAGTTGACCGCGCGCATGCCCGGTGAGCGATAGTGTTAATAAAGAGCTAAGCAGACTTCTTCTGTCCACACAGGTAACAACCTAGAAAATGAAAAACAAAGCCCCACAACCACACCACTAGCAGTTGGAAAGTAACATTGGCCGTCGCATTGGAAGTAAAGCTGATTGCGCCAGCCACAATGTGCCCCATTTAGCAAAAACACTCCCCTACTCGGAGCAAGACGGAAATCCCCAAGACCCCCGACACATCCCAAGGGCGAAGACAACATCAAGCGAGGAAGTCCTCAATAGGGAGTGATTCCTGAATGCCCCAGGGAAGTTAACCCTGACACACAAGGGCAGTACTCACGGAGCACCTAGGGAAGGTTGCCCTAGGCGCATGCTGCTCCTGTACACTAAGACACCTGGCCACCACAAAAACACTCAGCTGGAACAGCCACACAGGGCAAAAATCCAGAACATGAATTTGAGGCCAGAGGTGATCGATCTGACCACTAGCACATCAGCTCAAGAACTGAAGTTATGAGTTGCTGGCTCACCGAAGCTGGCTTCTCCTTCCCCCTGTTTGGGAGGGGGGCCAACGAACGGGAGTGCTGGTTGCATGAAGTTTTGCTTGTTTGTCTTCTTTCTAAGGGAATTATTTTTATTTTTAAGGACGTAGAATGCATAGTGTAACCTGATAGTGGTCTGTTTTGGTTCATCTACCTTTCTGGGTCCTTTCCCGGTCAATGACAATTATTACGTAATTTAAATGTAAAGTGCCCATAGGCCATTGCTCCCTGCGCCTCTCTGAGGGGGGCCAGGTTCTGGCTCATAGTCCCCGGTAGGCATAAGGACTTTTGTGACTTGTGATCCCAAACTAATATAGCACTATATAAGTTCGGATAGCTTCAGGGAGCCGACGAGGCTCCCCACAGAAAGGTTAATAATCCCTAGTTTAGATGAATATTGTGCAACTTTAACGGTACTTTACTAAATTTCAGTTGACGCCCAGGATTTTTGTTGAACAGCATCAGAAATATACAATACGTATTCATACTGGCAAAACTTGTTTAAAAATAAGTATACTAACTACTGTACTATACTGTACTACCTTTGACCAGATATCGGCAAGACTGTGACTGGATACCTGGCACACAACGGTACTCTTGCCACTAAAACATTTGGGTTAATACTCGTAAAAGCAAAGCATCAACAGAACAGAAGACTGGTATCATTGCAGGGATCGTTTTCTTCTCTTTCAAATCATATATACTGCAGTAGATTTTTCCAATAGTGTGAGCAATATTTGTATTATTTGTTTCACTTAAGAATTGAAATAGTTACCATCATAAGTGGCCAGATAAAGACTACTGTAATATGTAGTCTGAATGTAAAATATGCTTTGTGAACTCTTGACAACAAATCTTCAGCTATGTTTTGTACAAACCTCAATAATTTTGTCCATTTTTTCTCTGACTTTAGCCTTCTTCTCTTTGAAATCCTCGAGAAGGTCTTGTCCTGCCTCTCGCATGTTCTTTTTCTTCTTGGCCACATTCCATGATGTCACACTCTGAAAAGAATAAGATTTATACTTCATTCTGAAGGCCCAAGGAAAAAGTGAATCAAGGCACTACATCAAAATAATGCATACAATACATTCTCTATAAGTACTGTATGTATACAGTACAGTACTATACATACTAGCCAGAGAGGGTCCCAATAGTAGTCAGGTTCATTCTCGATGCACAATCGAGAATTCCGGGTTCGGATCCCAGGCGGGACAGAAATGGTTGGGCACATTTTCTTTCACCTAATGCCTCTTCACCTAGCAGTGAGTAGGTACATAGGAGTTAATCAGCGTGTTATGGGGTTGCATCCTGGGCGGGTTTAGCAATTCCACCCGGGGGGACCTCGATAAAAGCCTAACGTGTATGAATACACACTGGCTTTCTGTCCCCCGACACAGTGAATTATAATTATACTCGGACTCAGAAGCATGTACACATTTATAAGGAACCTTGCAAAAGACGAGGACACGAACGACCAGGAATTCATTGAGGAAATGTTTGAAAAACAGATGGGCAAGGAGGAAGAATTAAGTACAGTATATCAGATGTAAGGAAGTTAGGTCGTCCTGAAGCAAATAGGGTACGAATAACCATTGCAAAATTTGAACATAGAAGATACTCAACAATACCCACAAACTCAAAGATCTTGATAATTATAACCAAGTACAGTAAAGTAGAACCTCAATTTTCGAAAGCTCGTTTTTTTAAATTTTTCAGTTCTCGGGCTCAATTTCCTAAAAAAATTTGACTTGGTACTCGAGGTTTGCCTCGATGCTTGAGTTTGTTAATACATGTATGGGGTTCACGAGCACGTGGTTCCGTTTTGTTGGCTGAGGGGAGGGGCAAGGCGTGCACAGTTGACCAATGTCGCCTGCCTTGTGACAATCACGCTTGAATATTGTATTTGGGAGGACAACAGGATGGATGGTGAGGGGAATAGATGGATGGATGGTGAAGGGGAATAGATGGACGGATCGTGAGGGGGGAATAGATGCCTACATCAGATACCCACACACTATCCACATGGATACAAGTCGCATCATACACAAGATGGTTCACCAATTGATTTTAAAATCTACTTAACCTAACCTAAAGTAACCTGACCTAAGCTAAGCTAATAAATTCTAACCTTATGATACATATATGGTTTTCACAATTAGGAAAAGAAACTTCGTCAAATCAGCTGTGTATAATTTGACCATACTCCATCCACACAGTACCCACACATGCACAGTACCACCCACACAGAACTTAGAAAACTTACTATGGGGGAACTTAAACATTTTTTTAAGGAATTTAACAGGAAAGACTTGCTGTTAGGCAAGGCAGTAAATGAGATGCATGTCAAGTTTTGTGAAATATATGATAAGGCACAACAAATTTATACCACAGCAGAGATGCAGAACTAGGAAACAAGATTGGTTTAACAGAAATTGCAAAAGGGCCAGAGACCCAAAGACACAAAAATGGAATCAATATAGGAAAAGGCCAAACCCCCAAACATACCAGCGATACAAAGAGGCGAGAAACAACTACACAGCAGTGAGGAGACAAGCAGAAATAAATTTTGAGAAAGGGATTGCAGACAAATGTAAAACAGAACCAGGCCTATCCTACAGATTCATCAACAACAAATTACAGGTAAAGGATAATATTCAGAGGTTGAAAATGGGAAACAGATTCACGGAAAATGAAAAGGAAATATGTGAAACATTAAACGAAATGTTCTAAATTGTGTTCGTACAAAATGAAATCTTCAGAGAACCAGACACAATAAGAATTCAAGAGAACAACATAGAGCACATAGAGGTGTCTAGAGACAAAGTGAAAAATGCTCAAGGAGCCAAGTAAGAACAAAGCAGTTGGCCCAGATAAAGTTTCACCATGGGTTCTGAGAGAATGTGCACCTGAGCTCAGCATTACACTTCAATTGATTTTTCAGGCATCCCTGTGTACAGGAGTCGTAGCAGATGTGTGGAAAACGGCTAACATAGTTCCAATCTACAAAAGTGGCAGCAGGGAAGACCCCCTAAATTATAGACCTGTATAATTGATAAGTGTAATAGTAAAAATATTGGACAAAATAATTAAAACTAAATGGGTAGAACACCTGCAGAGAAATGATATAATATCAGACAGACAGTATGATTTTCGATCTGGAAGATCCTTTGTAACAAATTTACTCAGTTTCTATGATTGAGCCTAGGAGATTTTACAAGAGAGAGATGGTTGGGTTGACTACATCTATCTGGACCTAAAAAAGGCTTTCGACAGAGTTCCACATACGAGGTTGTTCTGGAAACTGTAACATATTGGAGGGGTGACAGGTAAGCTTCTAACATGGATGAAACATTTTCTAACTGACAAAAAATTGAGGGCAGTAATCACAGGACTGGAGAAACGTCACAAGTGGAGTACCACAGGGTTCAGTTCTTGCACCAGTAACGTTCACTGTCTACATAAACAATCTACCAGATGGAAAACAGAATTATATGAACATGTTTGGTGATCATGCTGAGATAATATGGGAAGATAAGAAACAAAGATGTTTGTCATGCCCTTCAAGAAGACCTGGACAAAATAAGTATGGAGCACCATTTGACGAATTAAATTTAATATGAATAAATGCCATGTTATAGGATGTGGAATAGTTGAGAATAGACTCCACACCACCTATAAATTATGCGAGAAATCTTTAAAGAATTCTGATAAAGAAAGGGATCTAAGGGTGATTCTAGATAGAAAACTGTCACCTGAGGACCACATCAAGAACATTGTGCGGGGAGCCTATGCTACACTTTCTAACCTCAGAATTGCTTTTAAATACATGGATGGAGAAATACTAAAGAAATTGTTCACGACTTTTGTTAGGCCAAAGCTAGAATATGCAGCGGTTGTATGGTGCCCATATCTTAAGAAGCACATCAACAAACTGGAAAAGATGCAAAGACAAGCCACTAAGTGGCTCCCAGAACTGAAGGACAAGAGCTACGAGGAGAGGTTAGAGGCATTAAATACGTTAAAACTAGATGATCGAAGAAAAAGAGGCAATATGATCACTACGTACAAAATAGTAATTAATCGATAAAATTGATAGGGAAGAATTCCCAAAGACCTGGAACTACAAGAACAAGAGACCATAGATTTAACCTAAACAAAGCTGACAATGAAACATGAGAAACTTCCCCTTTGAGAACAGAACCGCTGGAACAAGTTAGGGGAGAAGGTGGTGGAGGCCAAGACCGTCAGTAGTTTTAAAGCGTTATATGACAAAGAGTGCTGGGAAGACGGGACACCACGAGCGTAGCTCTCATCCTGTAACTACACTTAGGTAATTACATACACACATACACACACACACATACACACACACACACACATACACACATACACATGCATGATAGAGCCCATTAGGCTCAGGAAACTGTACACCTGTTTATTGACGGTTGAGAGGCGGGACCAAAGAGCCAGAGCTCAACCCCCGCAAGCACAACTAGGTGAGTACTAGGTGAGTACACACACACACACACACACACATCGCAGAAGAAGATTCAAGAAGAATCGCAGAAGATTCAGCGGTATGCCACCAGGCTCGTCCCGGAACTGAGAGGATTGAGCTACGAGGAAAGGCTAAAGGAGCTGAACCTCACATCCCTGGAAAACAGAAGAGTAAGGGGAGACATGATAACCACCTACAAAATTCTCAGGGGAATTGACAGGGCGGACAAAGACAAACTCTTCACCACGGGTGGGACACGAACAAGGGGACACAGGTGGAAACTTAGTACCCAGATGAGCCACAGAGACGTTAGAAAGAATTTTTTCAGTGTCAGAGTAGTTAATAAATGGAATGCATTAGGCAGTGATGTGGTGGAGGCTGACTCCATACACAGTTTCAAGTGTAGATATGATAGAGCCCAATAGGCTCAGGAATCTGTACACCTGTTGATTGACAGTTGAGAGGCGGGACCAAAGAGCCAAAGCTCAACCCCCGCAAGCACAATTAGGTGAGTACAATTAGGTGAGTACACACACACACACACACACACACACACACACACACACACACACACACACACACACACACACACACACACACACACACTCTGTACACCAGTTGATTGACGGTTGAGAGGCGGGACCAAAGAGCCAAAGCTCAACCCCCGCAAGCACAATTAGGTGAGTACACAGTACCTTAGAAGGCTGAGAGGTGTCGACGACCTTGAAAGTAACCCCAGAGGTCCACAGCGCCCTGACAGGTACACCATACCAGGTATACCTGCCAGGGGCACCATACCAGGTATACCTGGCAGGTGTGCCATACCAGGTGTCTCTGAGAGGGGCAGCAAGCCAGGTGTGTGCGAGACCCGTGGGCCCCTGACTGAGGACACCAGGATGGCGCAGGAGCTCAACATCCGCCTCCCGTACACAGCTCAGGGAGGCTCCCGTCACCACCTGTAGCCTCCCACGGGCTCCTGTCACCACCTGCAGCCTCCTACAGGCTCCTCCTGCTGTGGCCTGCTGCTGCAGGAGGCCCCGAAGGCGTCGCAAGAGGAGGGCAGCGCCAGGAGCAGACGACATGACGGGCGCCGCCATCACGCCATCCGGAATAAACAAAGGCCTAAATCATTTTTTTAACCACATTAACATCCATTTGGCATATTTATTTCAATATAATTTATGCAGATTAATTATTTGCGAGTTAAATAGTTATTGGATTTGGTTTAGGAAGCTGATTATATTCGATAAATCTTACCGGGAGGTTAAAATATTTTAGCGTAATTGATTTATTATGGAGAAGAATTTCTAATTTGATCTCACAAATGTAGTTTCAGGTATACTTTTTATTATGAGGTGTGAGGCTGCTTCTATGCCTCATATATGAGGTGTGAAGCTGCTTCTGTGACTTATATATGAGGTATGAAGCTGATTCTGTGCCTTAAGATATTAGGTGTGAGGTAGTACCTCATATATGAGGCATGAGGCTGCCTCAGCACCTCCCTCACACCTCATACAGCTCTATTATACATACTAAAAACCCGTCTGGTCGCTCTACTGGTCTTTACTTCCTCATTAAAGACGTCTTAAGCGGAAATATTAGAATAACGGGATCTGATGGCCGCTGGCAGAGTTGCCAGCTCGTACTGTATGAGGCATTAATGAGGTGTGAGAGAGGTGTGAGGCGAGGTGTGAGGCGGCTGGCCAGTGTGAGGACATAGTGAGGAAAATATAAAGTGTGCCTAGGGAACAGTGAGGGGGTGTGTAGCGTGCCAAAACAGCTGGGTGTATAAGATTACGTGGCAACAGGGTGTAGGAGGTCTGGCCAGCCATGGCGGGATCAGCTGGTGTCAGTCGACCAGCTGACGCCGCCACGACATCAGCTGACTTTTGTTGACACTCCACCAGCTGGCTCCTGTTGACACTATGGGCGCTCCTGACGCGTTTCTGGTGAGTACTGGGGGTGTACTGTGGCATAG
>WNGS01162647.1:4036527-4047612 GCA_020271785.1 Procambarus virginalis | reverse complement strand
TGCTCCATACTTATTTTGTCCAGGTCTTCTTGAAGGGCATGACAAACATCTTTGTTTCTTATCTTCCCATATTATCTCAGCATGATCACCAAACATGTTCATATAATTCTGTATTCCATCTGGTAGATTGTTTATGTAGACAGTGAACGTTACTGGTGCAAGAACTGAAACCTGTGGTACTCCACTTGTGACGTTTCTCCAGTCCTGTGATTACTGCCCTCAATTTTTTGTCAGTTAGAAAATGTTTCATCCATGTTAGAAGCTACCCTGTCACCCCTCCAATATGTTACAGTTTCCAGAACAACCTCGTATGTGGAACTCTGTCGAAAGCCTTTTTTAGGTCCAAATAGATGTAGTCAACCCAACCATCTCTCTCTTGTAAAATCTCCTAGGCTCAATCATAGAAACTGAGTAAATTCGATACACAGGATCTTCCAGATCGAAAACCATACTGTCTGTCTGATATTATATCATTTCTCTCCAGGTTTTCTTCCCATTTAGTTTTAATTATTTTGTCCAATACTTTGACTATTACACTTATCAATTATACAGGTCTATTATTTAGGGGGTCTTCCCTGCTGCCACTTTTGTAGATTGGAACTATGTTAGCCGTTTTCCACACATCTGCTACGACTCCTGTACACAGGGATGCCTGAAAAATCAATTGAAGTGTAATGCTGAGCTCAGGTGCACATCCTCTCAGAACCCATGGTGAAACTTTATCTGGGCCAACTGCTTTGTTCTTACTTGGCTCCTTGAGCATTTTTCACTTTGTCTCTAGACACCTCTATATGCTCTATGTTGTTCTCTTGAATTCTTATTGTGTCTGGTTCTCTGAAGATTTCATTTTGTACGAACACAATTTAGAACATTTCGTTTAATGTTTCACATATTTCCTTTTCGTTTTCCGTGAATCTGTTTCCCATTTTCAACCTCTCAATATTATCCTTTACCTGTAATTTGTTGTTGATGAATCTGTAGGATAGGCCTGGTTCTGTTTTACATTTGTCTGCAATCGCTTTCTCAAAATTTATTTCTGCTTGTCTCCTCACTGCTGTGTAGTTGTTTTCTCGCCTCTTTGTATCGCTGGTATGTTTGGGGGTTTGGCCTTTTCCTATATTGATTCCATTTTTGTGTCTTTGGGTCTCTGGCCCTCTTTCAATTTCTGTTAAACCAATCTTGTTTCCTAGTTCTGCATCTCTGCTGTGGTAGTTCTGCATCTCTGCTGTGGTATAAATTTGTTGTGCCTTATCATATATTTCACAAAACTTGACATGCATCTCATTTACTGCCTTGCCTAACAGCAAGTCTTTCCTGTTAAATTCCTTAAAAAAATTTTTAAGTTCCCCATAGTAAGTTTTCTAAGTTCTATGTGGGTGGTACTGTGCATGTGTGGGTACTGTGTGGATGGAGTATGGTCAAATTATACACAGCTGATTTGACGAAGTTTCTTTTCCTAATTGTGAAAACCATATATGTATCATAAGGTTAGAATTTATTAGCTTAGCTTAGGTCAGGTTACTTTAGGTTAGGTTAAGTAGATTTTAAAATCAATTGGTGAACCATCTTGTGTATGATGCGACTTGTATCCATGTGGATAGTGTGTGGGTATCTGATGTAGGCATCTATTCCCCCCTCACGATCCGTCCATCTATTCCCCTTCACCATCCATCCATCTATTCCCCTCACCATCCATCCTGTTGTCCTCCCAAATACAATATTCAAGCGTGATTGTCACAAGGCAGGAGACATTGGTCAACTGTGCACGCCTTGCCCTGCCCCTCAGCCAACAAAACGGAACCACGTGCTCGTGAACCCCATACATGTATTAACAAACTCAAGCATCAAGGCAAACCTCGAGTACCAAGTCAAATTTTTTTAGGAAATTGAGCCCGAGAACTGAAAAATTTTAAAAATCGAGCTTTCGAAAATTGAGGTTCTACTGTACTGTACTTGGTTATAATTCTCAAGATCTTTGAGTTTGTGGGTATTGTTGAGTATCTTCTATGTTCAAATTTTGCAATGGTTATTCGTACCCTATTTGCTTCAGGACGACCTAACTTCCTTACATCTGATATACTGTACTTAATTCTTCCTCCTTGCCCATCTGTTTTTCAAACATTTCCTCAATGAATTCCTGGTCGTTCGTGTCCTCGTCTTTTGCAAGGTTCCTTATAAATGTGTACATGCTTCTGAGTCCGAGTATAATTATAATTCACTGTGTCGGTGGACAGAAAGCCAGTGTGTATTCATACACGTTAGGCTTTTATCGAGGTCCCCCCAGGTGGAATTGCTAACCCGCCCAGGATGCAACCCCATAACACGCTGATTAACTCCTATGTATCTACTCACTGCTAGGTGAAGAGGCATTAGGTGAAAGAAAATGTGCCCAACCATTTCTGTCCCGCCTGGGATCCGAACCCGGAATTCTCGATTGTGCATCGAGAATGAACCTGACTACTATTGGGACCCTCTCTGGCTAGTATGTATAGTACTGTACTGTATACATACAGTACTTATAGAGAATGTATTGTATGCATTATTTTGATGTAGTGCCTTGATTCACTTTTCCTTGGGCCTTCAGAATGAAGTATAAATCTTATTCTTTTCAGAGTGTGACATCATGGAATGTGGCCAAGAAGAAAAAGAACATGCGAGAGGCAGGACAAGACCTTCTCGAGGATTTCAAAGAGAAGAAGGCTAAAGTCAGAGAAAAAATGGACAAAATTATTGAGGTTTGTACAAAACATAGCTGAAGATTTGTTGTCAAGAGTTCACAAAGCATATTTTACATTCAGACTACATATTACAGTAGTCTTTATCTGGCCACTTATGATGGTAACTATTTCAATTCTTAAGTGAAACAAATAATACAAATATTGCTCACACTATTGGAAAAATCTACTGCAATATATATGATTTGAAAGAGAAGAAAACGATCCCTGCAATGATACCAGTCTTCTGTTCTGTTGATGCTTTGCTTTTACGAGTATTAACCCAAATGCAGGCGAAGAGTCACAATAACGTGGCTGAAGTATGTTGACCAGACCACACACTAGAAGTTGAAGGGACGACGACGTTTCGGTCCGTTCTTGGACCATTCTCAAGTCGCTTGTGATGAGGAGGTAGAGAACGGGAAATAAATAGGCAAGAGAGAGGTGAGGAGAAAGTAAGGTGTAGAGAATAGTAGCAATAATGAGAACTGCAGAAGGCCTATTGGCCCATACGAGGCAGCTCCCATTATAACCACCGAAGGAAAGGTAATAGGAATAAGCAGAGGATAGCAAGGGAGCGTAGGAGAAGACAATGAACAGAAAAAATGGAGAAAGAAAAGGAAAGAGAAAGAAAGATAAATGGAAGGGGTAAGCTTATGTTAAGTCACGTTGTTAGAAAGATTAGAGCATTTGAGTATGTACTGTGAAAGGGAAGAGTCCGCAGCAACAAAGCCAGGACTCAAGTTCATGTTGGGTACATTGTGTATAAGAGCCGATTCTACAAGACGGCTCTGTGAAGAGTAGAGGCAGGAAAGGTTATGTTGGAGGAAGACCAATCAATGGATGATTAGAATCCCTCACATGGCAGAAGAGAGCATTGTTAGTGTCTGCAGACTTAACACTTCTCTTGTGTTCTTTAGTCTGTCATTCAGTGTACGGCCAGTTTCGCCAAAGTATTGGAGAGGACAAGATGAACAGGAAATAGAGTAGACACCAGCAGCATTAGAAGCAGGAGGAGCAGTGTGAACTAGATTGCTACGAAGTGTGTTAGTTTGTCGAAAGGCGAGTTTAATGTTCAGAGGACGAAAGGTATTGGTAAAAGTTTTGAGTTCAGATATGAAGGGAAGGCATAAGACAGTGCTACTAGTGTTGGAAGCACGTTTAGGATGACAGAAATTTCGTCTAGCTTGAGAGTAGGCAGAGCTGATGAAATGCAAAGGATAACCAAGGCGAGAGAATGATTTGTAGATAAAGGAAATTTCAGAATCAAGAAACTGAGGGTCGCTGATGCGTAGAGCACGGAGGAAGAGAGACGAGGACACTTTTCTTAATTAACAGAAGGAGGATGGTAGGAAAGAAGTGAATGTACATGCCACTATGCATGGGTTTACGGTAGACAGAGAAAGAGAACCCAGACACACAGCTGTGAACATGACCGTCAAGAAAAGGAAGGAGGGAATTAGATTCCCACTCAACTTTGAAATGGATAGAAGGAGCCAGATTGTTAAGAGTGGCGAGGAAAGGCTGGAAAAGATTAATTAAGGTCATGAGGCCATAAAGCAAACTTGTCATCAACATAGCGAAGCCAGAGCGAGGGACGAGTATCAATAGAAGGAAGAAGAACAGTTCGAAGTATTCCATGTAGAAATTACCAAGAACAGGGGAAGAGAGGGGAACCCATAGCGACACCGAGCTTGAGTGTAATATTTACCGTTAAAAGAGAAAGAGTTAGATTCAACACAGAGTCTAATGAGATCGAGGAAAACGTCAGTGGGAAGTGGGAGAGGAAGGAGGCCCACTGACGCCTTCCGTCTAAGGAAAGAGAGAACATAATCGAGCGGAACATTAGTGAACAGAGAGTCGACATCAAGACTAAGCATCTTACAAGAGGGTTGCAGGCGCAGTCGTTCTATGAAGTCCTGAGAGTGACGAATGTGGGCAGGGGAAAAAGTGCCAAGGTAAGGTGTCAGGGTTTTAGCGAGCCAGGAGGCAAGAGAATAGCTGACAGAGCCCGTGAAGAAATGATAGGACGAAGAGGAACACCAGGTTTATGAGTCTTAGGAAGACCATAGAAATAAGGAAGAGAAGGGCAGATGACACGGAAACGCTTAATGAGATCAAAGTCAGGAGGGCAAAGACTAGAGAGCTGTCTTAGTTTGCGGTTAAAGGAAGTTTTCAATATTAACCCAAATGTTTTAGTGGCAAGAGTACCGTTGTGTGCCAGGTATCCAGTCACAGTCTTGCCGATATCTGGTCAAAGGTAGTACAGTATAGTACAGTAGTTAGTATACTTATTTTTAAACAAGTTTTGCCGGTATGAATACGTATTGTATATTTCTGGTGCTGTTCAACAAAAATCCTGGGCGTCAACTGAAATTTAGTAAAGTACCGTTAAAGTTGCACAATATTCATCTAAACTAGGGATTATTAACCTTTCTGTGGGGGGCCTCGTCGGCTCCCTGAAGCTATCCGAACTTATATAGTGCTATATTAGTTTGGGATCACAAGTCACAAAAGTCCTTATGCCTACCGGGGACTATGAGCCAGAACCTGGCCCCCCTCAGAGAGGCGCAGGGAGCAATGGCCTATGGGCACTTTACATTTAAATTACGTAATAATTATCATTGACCGGGAAAGGACCCAGAAAGGTAAACGAACCAAAACAGACCACTATCAGGTTACACTATGCATTCTACGTCCTAAAAATAAAAATAATTCCCTTAGAAAGAAGACAAGCAAAACTTCATGCAACCAGCACTCCCGTTCGTTGGCCCCCTCCCAATAGGGGGAAGGAGAAGCCAGCTTCGGTGAGCCAGCAACTCATAACTTCAGTTCTTGAGCTGATGTGCTAGTGGTCAGATCGATCACCTCTGGCCTCAAGTTCATGTTCTGGATTTTTGCCCTGCATGGCTGTTCCAGCTGAGTGTTTTTGTGGTGGCCAGGTGTCTTAGTGTACAGGAGCAGCATGCGCCTAGGGCAACCTTCCCTAGGTGCTCCGTGAGTACTGCCCTTGTGTGTCAGGGTTAACTTCCCTGGGGCATTCAGGAATCACTCCCTATTGAGGACTTCCTCGCTTGATGTTGTCTTCGCCCTTGGGATGTGTCGGGGGTCTTGGGGATTTCCGTCTTGCTCCGAGTAGAGGAGTGTTTTTGCTAAATGGGGCACATTGTGGCTGGCGCAATCAGCTTTACTTCCAATGCGACGGCCAATGTTACTTTCCAACTGCTAGTGGTGTGGGTTGTGGGGCTTTGTTTTCATTTTCTAGGTTGTTACCTGTGTGGACAGAAGAAGTCTGCTTAGCTCTTTATTAACACTATCGCTCACCGGGCATGCGCGCGGTCAACTTAGGGGTCATGCACCCGACGTGCGGGCAAGCGTGCGGGCAAGCGTGCGGGTAAGCGCGCGGTGACACCTAAATGTGTATACTTGTTTCAGCTTTCTCACCTTAATTCTCGTGCTATGTCGCTCGTTTTGGTATCATTGTGTTTGCAATTAAATTCCCTACAGTGTGTGTAAAATATAATGTCCAAAAGCCTGGCGTGACTCCCAACAGCAAAGCCTAAAGTCGGCAAAAGTTACCCGTGAGCGCACAAAATCAGTAAAATATGCATACTCGTTCCATTTTTCTCACCTTAATTCTCATGCTACGTCGCTTGTTTTGGTGTCATTGTGTTCGCAATTAAATTCCCTACAGATGTGTATGAATATAATGTACAAAAGCCTGGAGTGCCTCCCCGCAGAAAAGCCTAAAGTTGCCTGTGAACGAGTACCAATTCGTACACTGCAACCTAATGTGTATACTCGTTCAGTTTGATAACATCAATTTTCGTGTTACGTCTTTCATTTTGGATCAACTTGTTCGCAATAAAAAGGCGCGTATTTTAAAACTAGTCCCATAATAATAGAGCAATAACTGGAATTTTAACAAATATTTTAATTCTGGAAACTCATCATCACAAAATTATTTATATCTTTCCAGTGTTCTGACATAACTTTTGTGTTACATCTTTCATTTTGGTATCAAATTGTTCGGGACGTAAAGGCGCTCATTTTAAAACTAGTACCAACATAATAGCACAATAAATAGAATTTTAATAAAATATTTTAAAATTTTGACCAAAAACCTATTTATAATCATGTAAGTGTTCGGACATCAAGTTTCATGTTACATCTTTCATTTTGGTATCAAATTGTGCGCATTCTAAAGGCGCTTATTTTGATACTATACCTAGGTCGATTGGATAAAAAACGAATTTTATACAAATATTTTTGTAGTGGACGCAAGTCCAGTCCAAAGTGACCGATACTGTTAAGTTCGCCTAGATTGTGGTCCCACCACGCACATGACGAAGCTGCGACGTTGCTACAATGCTTCAAACAAGGTTTAACACCTAACAAGTTGTAACAACCAATATAGCAAGTTGTAACAATATTCTAATACATCATAAAACCATTATAAGAAGATGTAACATTTATTACAAGTTGTAACAAGCGGAAAATAGGGCCAGTTAGGTTGTGTGTTTGCAGGGGTGGTCCTTCCCTGTTGCCCCTGAGGTTTCACCGCTGCTGCTGATGGTTGGTTTGCCTACTATCATGCAGGGTTCTACCAGCTTAGCTGGCCCCAGTGCCTGGGCTTCCCATAGGGCTCATTCACCCTATGGGCCCTGAAACCCCCTGTGGGCTTGATTGCACAGTTGATACTTCTTCTGAGCCTGCTCTCGCCTTGTGCAATGTTGAAGGTTGTTTATCGTTTCTGCCTCAGGGTGTCGATCATTCGTACTGCCTTCGTCATGCTACCTGTTGGGTTGGGGACACTTACGACCCGGAGTCTTGCGGGACTTGTTCCCCAGAGGTGGTTGAGCCAAATTTCCCACCGGGGCTTCTGGGTTGACCCAACAGACTTCCTTCTTGGAAGGCTGTCCCCTGGACACTGCCTTTTCTTCAGGGGTGGTGGGCGTGGATGAGGGGTCTGCCCTGGGGGCCTTTGTCTGGGGTTTCTGGGGCTCGAGTGGGTCTGCTTGGAGCTCTTGGGCACTTTTTTGACCATGCTTGTGCTCTTGTGTCCTCTGGGCAGAGTTGCTGCAGGGAAGGGGTTTTCGTACCCTCCTTTCCTTTGTGAATTTGGATTACCATATTTGCTGGCATGAATATGCACCCTCACGTCTGACGCTTCCATCATTCTGGATGTTTTTCATGAATGAAGAAGAAGAAAAAACTATTTTCATGTGTTTAATTATCCATTTTGCACATTCTTTTCATGTGGTTTTGGTACCCCTGCTCTTACCTCCTCTTTGATTAGCGGTTTCGTTGTTTATATTTGAGGCACGAGTATTGCTATACAAGTCGTTAGACTTGTGTTTCTGGTTGTGATATTTTGTGTTGCCACAACTGGCCACCAGGGTGGCGCACCCAATCGTGGCGCGTCTTCACTCTGCGGTGGTTAGTCGTCATCCACTCCTTGCAAATGGCTGCCAGGCGGATGAAAAATTATCATTCCTTTCTCTTGGAGCATTTTTCATTTTGTTAATGACTCATTGTTCTTACTGGTAACTCGGTTGTTCCCTTATGGCTGACATGTCTCAAGTGTGGGTTATGTCTGCTTTGAAATGGGTTGGGAGGTATATGAACTGTTGTGAGCTTCCCTATTCCCTGCCAATATGTCATCTGTAGTTTTGGTAAGTTTGTCTTTGCTCGTTGTTCACATTCCTGAGCTTCTTGAGCTTTTTCATCTTTACAATTGAAATTGTGTAGGGTGCCGACCTCCACCACATCACTGTCGCCTGCATTCCATTTCCTTACTACTCTGCCACTGAACAAGTTCTTTTTAACGTCTCTGGTTCCTCTGGGTACTTGGCTTTCACCTGTGTCCACTTTTGTGTGTACTACCTGTGTTGATTCCTCCGTCTTTGTCTACCCTGCTCGTACCCCTAAGGAATTGTGGGTAGTGGTCATGTCTCCCGTCTTGTGTTGTCTTGTGTACGAGACTGTGGTACTGTACTTCTGGATATTATTACCACAGTCTTGTGTTCCCGAAGCTGTCTTGTCTTGTGTACGAGACTGTTGTACCTCTGTATATTATTACCTCAGTCTTGTGTTCCGAGGCTGTCTTGTCTTGTGTACAAGACTGTTGTACCTCTGTATATTATTACCTCAGTCTTGTGTTCCCAGGGCAGTCTTGTCTTGTGTACGAGACTGTTGTACCTCTGTATATTATTACCTCAGTCTTGTGTTCCCGAAGCTGTCTTGTCTTGTGTACAAGACTGTTGTACCTCTGTATATTATTACCTCAGTCTTGTGTTCCCAGGGCAGTCTTGTCTTGTGTACAAGACTGTTGTACCTCTGTATATTATTACCTCAGTCTTGTGTTCCCAGGGCAGTCTTGTCTTGTGTACAAGACTGTTGTACCTCTGTATATTATTACCTCAGTCTTGTGTTCCCAGGGCAGTCTTGTCTTGTGTACACGACTGTTGTACTTCTGTATATTATTACCTCAGTCTTGTGTTCCCAGGGCAGTCTTGTCTTGTGTACAAGACTGTGGTACCTCTGTATATTATTACCTCAGTCTTGTGTTCCCAGGGCAGTCTTGTCTTGTGTACAAGACTGTGGTACCTCTGTATATTATTACCTCAGTCTTGTGTTCCCAGGGCAGTCTTGTCTTGTGTACGAGACTGTTGTACTTCTGTATATTATTACCTCAGTCTTGTGTTCCCAGGGCAGTCTTGTCTTGTGTACAAGACTGTGGTACCTCTGTATATTATTACCTCAGTCTTGTGTTCACAGACTGTGGTCATTCAACTTGTTTTCAATACTTTCTTTTTCATCCTGCAGTTTTTGTCATACTTTGGCTTGGTTTAATTATTTTCTTCTTGACACCGATTTTGTGTCTCGTGTACTTGCCCTGTATGCTCATCTGGCTCCCTAGCCTACAGCGCTCGGTCTCCCATCTGTATTACAGCCGCTTTAGGTGTGGGGTGAATTTTTATAAAAAAAAAAAATCGTATGTGCGTCTTCTCCACAGGGAAGTGCGATAGGTTTGGCTTCCACCCCGAGTTCGTTTCCAAGTGCCCTAGGGTTTCTCGGATTCGTCTTTTCAGAGGTTTTCTTCCTCTCGGCTTACCCCTGCGGAGGTTTGGAAGGTCTTTGGGTGCATACCTCCCGCAAAACTCAGTTTACGCCTCTGTATTGGATCCAGTTTTGTTCGAGTTGAGTTACTTTTTCCTGATCGGGTGTGTTCTCAGGTTCGGGTGTATTCCTGGCTGGCAGCCAGTATTCCATACCAGGCAGCCTACCTCAACGCCTGGTTGGTGTGGGCTCCTTGCCAGTCTACTTGTCTGCTTGTCTGTTAGTCACGGGTCTGGTTCTTTCTCAGCTTGCCAGGTTCTGGTTCCTGGTAATTTGGGGAAGTTCCTGTTGGTTCCATCATGGTTTGAACTTGGCTGGGCCTAGTGTGGGGTTTTTGTGCTGCGTCCGTTCTCTCCCTCCTGCGGCTTTGCTCCGGTTGCTGTCACACCTTCAGCTGTTTTTGAGGGGGGACCCGGGTCACTCAGCAGTTGCTTGAGCAGCTGTGCAGGAGCCCAAACTTTGTGTATGAACCTCCACTGGGTTTCCACTAGGCAGGGTTTGGCTTCAGAGGCTGTTTTGGTATCTTCGGGGCAGCCCCTTTCGCCGCTCTCGCTCGCTGGGTTCGGACTCCAGGGTCGTTGTGTTGGTTGCTGCATTTCCAGCTTCCTCTTCGGGTTTTTCGGGGTTAGATGCCATGGCGCCTTCCCCTTCCCTCGCTCGATGTGGTCACAGACGCCTCGTCTCTTGGCTGGGGTTTTGTGACCAGCATTCACCAAGCTGGCCAGGGGCGATGGGCTCTGTCCTTCCGTTGAACTCATGGCATGGTGCAGGAGTTTGCAGCTGTGTGGCAGCGCTGCAGCGGATTCGATTGCCTCGGGACTCTGATTCGGCTCCATTCGGACTGTTCCCCTGTGGTTCATTGTCTCAACCAGGGGGGGCTGGGGGGGGGGGACTCCATGGAGTTCCTGTACCTTCATTCCTGGTTCAGTTGTTGTTTCGAGTTCTGGCTCGGCTTGAATCCATTTGGGGGAGAGTGGTTCTCCTTGCCCCATTGGTGGTTGGACCTGGCACTGCCTTGCACGGTGTCCGAACTCGAGCGTTTTTCCGCGGCTCCCCCTCTTTCAGCAGGTCAGGCCGGTGAGATACCTCGCTGGTTCTACTCTTTCACTCTTCGGGCCTGTTTTTTTTTTGTGCGGGGCATATTGCCATTTGTATGGTGATCAGGTGGTTTCATTGAGGTGGCTTGTCCATTTCTGGGCGAGCCCCAGAGGCTCCCAGATACCCTCCCTCTCTCTGGTTGGCGTTTTTT
>WNGS01162647.1:4023593-4036427 GCA_020271785.1 Procambarus virginalis | reverse complement strand
CCTCTGGGGTCAGGTTGGGGAGCTTCACGCTCTCCTCCAGTACAAGGGTTTCTGCTCTTTTTGGTGGTCCTCGTGATAGGTTTGTTCGCTTGCAGCCGTCTCCTTATTTGTGTTGAAGAGTGAGACTGCTGCTTTCCAGAAGGGTCCTTGGTTTTGATGCTTGGTTGGTCAGCCAGGGGTACATCATGTGTTGTGTCCGGTTGTGGCTCTCCGCTGTTATTTGCACACAAAGGCTTCAGTGTCCGGGACGCATTGTGGGTTGATCCGTTTCCCTTCTTCCCTGTTCCAGGGTGCGGGTTTCTCAGGTTATCTGCAGGGTTATTCGGTCCAGCCAGCCTGTGGTCTATTCCCGTGCCCATGCATTGCGTAAATTTGCTGCTCTTTCTGCTGTCTTTGGCAGCATGTCTTGGGCTGGCATTTATGCGCAGGGTTTTTGGCGGTCGAACAGGGTTCTGGTTGCGCGTTACTTAGTTAATATTCCTGGGCCTCATTGGGCCTGTGTCACTTTGGGTCGGCATTTTGAAGCCAGTTGTCTCAGCTTCGCGTTGAGGAGCGAGCAACGACTGCCTCCCGGGTAAGTCCCTCTTGTTTTCGTCTTTTGGTAAGTAGCTCCGGTGAGCTGACGGGGCTCCCCCCAGAAAACCAATGTTGAATGTAATGAAACGCCATTTTCTGGGTGAGACCCGGAGTCTCCCCGGCAACCCTCCCTCCTTTCGGTCAGCGTTTTTTCACATGTTTTTGATATCCAGCCTCAGAACTGGGGTCTTGGGTAGCTGGCGCGAGGGGTCCTGGGGCTCCCCCTTCCCATTCCTGGGGAGGGGGGAGCTGTGCAGACGGCGGCATGGCGATGTGGTAACATCATGCTCATTAGCTTGTTTTTGCTTGGGAAGTTCTGTCCACTAGTTCGGCTCTCAGTAGCAATTTCTTAACCAGAATAGGGGTTTGTTTTGGGATGCTTATCTTTCTGGGTGCCTGACCCGGTCAATGGCAGACATAGAATGTTTCCAACCACATGAGGGTTTCTATAGGCCATTGCTCCTCGTGCCTCTCTGACGGGGCCAGGTTCTGGCTCTTGGTCCTCGGTAGGCCTAAGAACTCCATTCATGCTGGCTGATGCCAAAGTCTAATATTAACAATATTTGCCTGGATAGCTGTGGGGAGCCTCTGGGTTTCACCCAGAAAATGGCGTTTCATTACATTCAATGCTGGTTTTTTATTAAGCCTACAGTTGTGAATGGTTTTATAACCAGCTAAGTTGTAGAGGTGGGTATAGTCTTTACTTAGCCATGTTTCTGTTAAAATAATGAATGATAGTTTAATACCCAGTGCTATACTCATTATGTGCTCTGTATTCACTGCATGCCCTGTTGCACACTGTACTCATTTACCCAGCCTGTGTGTATCATGAGATATTTCAATCACCCAATGTGATTGAACCATTTTTAGTTGGTAATAATGTCTCGATGCTCTGATCTAACACTCACCACTTAGGTTAATAAGACCTACTTTGCACTGTGCAACATGCAGCAATCATGGTCCCTCTCCATCACACATTACGATAGAAAGGAGTTTACCTAGGAGATTTAACCACATTTAATGTAAATTTTTACTGCTAGTTATCTGTACTGTAAAAGAGGCTTGCCTCAAGTTCAGGCTGCCTTGGACATTCTCAGTATGGTTATTAATTTTCTGTATGTTGTCCTTCAGTTGATACAACATCGGAGAATGCACACTGGCGAGAAACCTCATTTGTGCCCGTTTTGCCCTTATCGTGCTGCTCGCCGTGACAACCTTCGGTCCCACGTGAGGCGCATGCACAAAAGAGAAAACATGTACGGAGATACTTTCACCCCTCGTTCTGTGCTGTTGGCTGAAGCAGATTGTCAAGATAATCTGCACCATATTGTTGATCACGAAGACCATCAACAGGTCCCAGCCACACTCATCACTGGACCTGCAGTCCCAGGCACAGCCATCACCGGACCCCCACAACACCCTCATCCTCCATCCCAAGCATCATCATTATAATCTGTGTAGGGTTAGTGCTGTGCTAATGGTGGCATTAGTCTATCATCAGGGTTGGCTTGACTCTGTATCCGGTGTCTTATTCATAGTCATAACTTAATGTTAAATATGGGATGCATTAGAAATGTTGATAAAGCAGAATAATGTTGGGCATCGGAAAAACCCTTGTTAGCCACGAGTTGAAAACTACTCCTTATTAGTGCAATTTATATACTTCAATAGAGATACAAGGTTGGCTTTTACCAGCAAGAGATAATGGAATGGAATGTGATTTATTTCGTGTGATTTTTGGAGATTGGCTTTACCGTGTGCTTGTGAAAGACTTGTTGTGTTCTTAAAGAATTTCTGACTTTTAATGTTGCTTTACATTGAAATTTTTATTTCATTTTTATTGGAAAAATTCAGTAAGTCAAAAGATATTATAAAAGAATATTAAATTTATGTTCAAATTGTATTGTTGTATAAAATCAATATAGGATAGGTAAATTATTTCAATGTCATTTTTGTTTTAACAATGAAAATTGACTCCAAGAGTCCGCACGTACCGGTGGTTAATCATTTGCTTCGTGCAGAAAAATAAGAAACAACAAATATACATTGACAGCAAGATAGAGGAGGATGGGATGGTGCGGTGACGGCTCACAGCGACGGTGTGGAACTCCAGAGCGGGAATACGAGGCGGTGTTCTCTTAAGGTAACTACCAACACACACCACCTAGATACATAGTTGTTGTATTAAATCCGTGGACCGTGGACATCTTCAAGAGAAAACTGGACTGTGTTCTAAGAGAAGTTCTGGACCAGCCGGGCTGTGGTGGGTATGTGGCCCTGCGGGCCGCTCCGAGCAACAGCCTGGTGGACCAAGCTCTCACAAGTCGAGTCTGGCCTCGGGCCGGGCTTGGTGAGTAGAAGAACTCCCAGAACCCCATCAACCAGGTATCAACCAGGTATCAACCAGGTATCAACCAGGTATAGTAGTCAGGTCTTCACATACTCCATATTATTATACTCAATGGAAACCATTTGTCTTCATTCAGTTACTTCAGTATTCCACTTACTTTAATGTAGAACTTTGGTGCATGTCTAAAATTGAATTATGGAAAGCTAACACTCAAGAACGAAAAGGTGGCTTAAATTACATTTGAAGTGTATATCCACCTTGTTTATGAACTACATGAACAAGGAGTTTCTGCTTAGACATTTATTTAGAACTGAATAGTGATGATGAATGTGTGTGTGTGTGTGGGGGTGGATGGAAGAATTGCTGCATAGGTATGGTGTGATACATTGTTCTAGTTCTGATGGTTTGGCATGTACTGGAAGTAGGAACTCTGTAATGGTGCATTTGAGATGACCCAGTACTGCTGTCTTAGGCAAGTGCTGATTGGTTTAAGACTAGCCAGTACTGCTGTCTTAGGAAACTACTGATTGGCTTAACCCCTGCACTGTGCAAAGCGCCTTTAGGCGCTCTGAGAGTTGTGCTATTTTTTTTTTAATTTGGCTATATTTTATGTTTTTTAATGTTTTCATTACTCTTTGTGTTTTTAAATGAAAATAGTTGAATTTGGAAACATTTTGACATTAAATTTACCTGAATATTTATGAAAACAACAAGAATATGTCCTTGACAATTGCCCCAAGAAGTTTTTGCCGAAACCAGGTGCGCAGTGCAGTGGTTAAGACAAGCCAGTACTGCTGTCTTAGGAAACTACTGATTGGCTTAAGACAAGCCAATACTGTAGTACAGTCTTAGGCAAGTACCCTCGCATGATTGTGTGTCAGTTGCAAGTCTTGGCTGAATCTCGGTTGTATTCTTGTATTCAGATGTTGCACGTTTATTATGATAGAGATGGTTTAAGAATTATATGTTAATAGGCAACTTGCATTATATATTTGAATACAAACTTTGATTCTGGAGATGAGATTGAATCAGTGATGACTTCAGCTGGGATTGATGTATATCTCCATATAAAATATATGAACAGTGTGGTAAATGAAATAGATTAATAATATTTTACTTGCATTTAGCATTATTCTGAAAATAGAGATTGATGGCTGTATTGTTATCCAAGTTGTTGACAGTTTGATGCAAAGTGTGGCCAAATGTCCCCTAGATGCAGTCCCGATTGTCAGTCTCGTATGCTCAATATACTTTTTGCATGACGTAATATCATATAGTTTTAAGTTGGGTACTTGGCCGCAGCGTTATCATTGTTGTAGAGAGAGTGCAGTAGCCAGGCTGTGGTGCCCAGTTGCCGAGAAGTGCCCAACGAGTTGTTACCAGTAATGTTGAGTGTTCGGTAGTTATCACATAGGCCTTTTCTTTTTTTTGTAATTCTTTGTAACCTTAAATAGTGATGTAACGAGGTCCCCAGTCAAATGGGAGCCACATGCAATAGAGCAAACTTGGGCTAATGATAATCTACTATGAATTCCTTAGCATTATTCATGTCCTTAATAATACTCCGCAAATGGTGGGCATAATTAGTGGCAGAGTGGAAGGCGGGACATGTTTTACGTTAGCCCGAGTTTGGTCGTCTCTTGACCTCAATATCTACCTCAGGATAATCATTGTTTGACCCTTAATGTTGTATTACACTTGCTCAGGATTGTATTTCAACATCTCAGGTATGTCTTGTTCATAATGTTTACAATATTCCAATGTAATATAGCTCAGGATGTTATCAGTTAAGTCAGAGTATGTACAAATTACAGCTTGCAAATATGGTTATCACTTAAGTATCTCAGGAAACATTAGTAGTACAATATTTAATAGCTAACAGATTTATGGCGAGTGATAAAGTTATTTAATGAGTGCCCCGTATGTCCGTGTCAAGGGAGGCTTAAGTTGCGGGTTGGCAGTTGATGCAGCCTTTATGAGAGCGTGGGTAACTCCTTTCACCTAATATATATCTTGGAGAGACTAACATATTGTGTGTATATATGTATATATATACTGTACAGTATATGCATCTTCAGGAAATTGCTGATACTGTTGGTAGAAATTATGTTTTATTTGAGAGCAGTTCAACAGTTCATAACTACAAAGTACAATGGATATTCAAAGTGCTTGGACCTTCTTACGAGAGTGATGCATTGTGTCGGTTTTGATGCTTTGAGAGCAGTTCAACAGCTCATAATTACAAAAGTTCAATGGATATTTAACGTGCTCGGAATTCGTTATGAGAGTAATGCATTGTGTCGTATTTGATGCTTTGAGAGCAGTTCAACAGCTCATAATTACAAAAGTACAATGGATATTCAGTGTGCTTGGAATGTCTTATGAGAGTGCTCTATTATGTGACACACAATGCCACTGTAGTATACTGTATTTCACCTGGATCAGCACATTAGACAAATACAATAGATGGGGGTGTCGTGTGTGTGTGTGTAGTCGTTCCGTTGTTGGGGTTTAATTATTGAAGCTCTGTTTAATATTACATAGATATCTGTTATTAATGTTGTTCCTATTTTTGTCTACTGCCTATGTATTTTTAGGCTGGGAATTCTAGTACAAATGTCAAGTCTCTCTCAGGTCATAGGGTTTAATCTGTCACACTGAGCCTCTAAGATGAGTATACTGTCTCAGTATGACGAGTATACTGTCTCAGTATGACAAGTATACTGTCTCAGTATGACTAGTATACTGTCTCAGTATGACGAGTATACTGTCTCAGTATGACGAGTATACTGTCTCAGTATGACAAGTATACTGTCTCAGTATGACGAGTATACTGTCTCAGTATGACGAGTATACTGTCTCAGTATGACTAGTATACTGTCTCAGTATGACGAGTATACTGTCTCAGTATGACGAGTATACTGTCTCAGTATGACAAGTATACTGTCTCAGTATGACGAGTATACTGTCTCAGTATGACTAGTATACTGTCTCAGTATGACGAGTATACTGTCTCAGTATGACGAGTATACTGTCTCAGTATGACGAGTGTACTGTCTCAGTATGACGAGTATACTGTCTCAGTATGACGAGTGTACTGTCTCAGTATGACGAGTGTACTGTCTCAGTATGACTAGTATACTGTCTCAGTATGATGAGTATACTGTCTCAGTATGACGAGTGTACTGTCTCAGTATGACGAGTGTACTGTCTCAGTATGACTAGTATACTGTCTCAGTATGACGAGTGTACTGTCTCAGTATGACTAGTATACTGTCTCAGTATGACGAGTGTACTGTCTCAGTATGACGAGTGTACTGTCTCAGTATGACTAGTATACTGTCTCAGTATGACGAGTGTACTGTCTCAGTATGACTAGTATACTGTCTCAGTATGACGAGTGTACTGTCTCAGTATGACGAGTGTACTGTCTCAGTATGACTAGTATACTGTCTCAGTATGACAAGTATACTGTCTCAGTATGACGAGTGTACTGTCTCAGTATGACGAGTGTACTGTCTCAGTATGACTAGTATACTGTCTCAGTATGACGAGTGTACTGTCTCAGTATGACGAGTATACTGTCTCAGTATGACGAGTATACGTGTACAGCATAGTTGTTTTAGTAGCTGAAGGAGAACTGGTCTTCGGTGATGCTGCCACGTGGAGAATAAACACAAATTACCCCTTAACCCATAATGTTTATTATTATATTCTTTGTCATATTAAAAGTACAGTAGTTTCAAAATATATGTGAATTATTTATTCTCTCTGCTGCACAGTTTACAATGGAGAATTTCAAATATTACATTTGAGGGGAGTTATTTTAATGTTCTGTTGGCCGGAACGTTTGCTATTTTAAGATGGGTTTACTTTCCGTTATTGGAACAGCATCGCTTGTGGCGTTGAGAGGTTCTTCACGTGTTCATCGAGGGTAATAGTTTATATCAGAATATTTTAGCGGAAAAGTTAGTGCATTTGTTTATAATTCCCAGATATATCCTTCAGTTTTGTTACTCAACTTCAACTATATACTTGGATATATTTGTTCACAACTCGCAAGATTTTCAGTAAATGGCACATTTTCGAACCAAAAAAATGTATCTTATAAAACTGAATCCCATATTCTTAGCTTGTAAGAGGTTCAGTTATGGGGTTTCTAGGATTAACATCTATTATATCTCTTATATTAGTTATATATAACATATATCTCTTATCAGTTGTCATTCAGAGTGGCAGCAGTTCCTCCTCCTCCTCCTCTCACAGCAACTATGGCAACTATTGACAACGTACTACACAATAAATTTGCTTTTTCTTAGCTTCATAAATCATTGCTTTAGTCGTTCCCAGTCAGAATGAACGAGTTTAAACTTCTCTTGAAAACCAGGATAGTTGCCACAGTGCTACTTAAAATGTGATCCATATATAGAGGATAAGTCACAGTAGCACGCCTGAAAACGGTTAACTTGTTCGAGACATACGAGGTGAAAGTGACAACGTTTCAGTGCATTCTGGACCCTTACCAAGTAGTGACTGATAGATTGATGAAGATTAAGCCACCCAAGAGGTGGCATGGGCTCGAGTAGTCGATAAAAGTAGTAACTGAGGAGGAAGTTATTATAAGGCAGGAAGGGCGAGGTGTTGGTGTGAGAGGAAGCAAGGAGAAAGTGGAAAAAGTCGGGCATGAAAACGGAGTTAAAGGCAGCTCCCTACTATTGTTCCCTTTGGTCTCCTAGGGGGCGGCCTCTAGTTCAGTTTTGATGCTTTACTTCTCCGCTTCAGACTTAGTCTCACACCACCTCGCCCTTCTTGCCTTGTAATGGCTTCTTCCCCCTTCAATGTCTCACTTTCTACTTGATGAAGTTTCACGATGGACAGACACATTGCCACTTTCGTACGTTTTGGTTGGTTGTGATCAGGATGTTAGTTGATTTGTTCTGTGCTCACATGCTACCTCAAGCACAAGGCAGGAATAGGTGAATATTTGCTGCCATTTCGTGTGATGTCGGACTACGGGTATGCACCACTGGGGGCGGGGGATATATTTCAGAGCATATTTCATAGAAATTATTTTAATTATAAATGTTAATAGATATTCTGTTTATTAATTCATAAAATTAGTTTTTTTATCATTTATATCTTCTTGCTTATAAAATTAATACATGTATTGACTGTTCAGTCATCTAGGCCCTAAGTAACTATGTATATAAATATTCATTGACAGATTTTTGATTTAATATTCTTAATGCATGGGAGCAAACCATGCTCCATTTTAACTATAGTTTTCATATTCTATATTAGAGTTTGGTTAATTTTATCTGGAGTAATATAGTATTCAATATTGTTTTCTCCTCTGTAAATTAGCAAGTACAATTTTTAACCAGAGTTTTGCTGGATCAATGCCTTTAATAGTATATTTTATAAAACATTTTCCAACATTACTTTTTTGTACGTGTTTGTAGATATACGCAGAGCGTTTGTGATACATTTATGGCTCTGGTTTATCCAGATGCGTTACTTGATTATATTAAGAATATTCTTATGTTAAAAGTTTATAAGTTCACGATATCTTTGTTTTAATACGAGATTTAACGACCCCGAGTTGTGTGTTTGTGTTAACCTGGTATTATTAGTTATCTCGTTGGCAATTGTTTTGTGGTTTTTGTTTGTAATGTTGTATTTGCATAATTATGAACTACATTTTTTATTTTCAAATGGCCGAAGTGTGGGTGCTTTGTAGAATTGAACGCACGTATTACCATTAATTACGTGGGGCCCATTCACTAGTTTCACCTCTGCCCAGATGGTCACCACTGTCAGTACATCATCACGAAGTTGCTACCACTATTGTCATTGACTGTAGGTCGCCACCACTATTGTCATCTGACTGTAGGTCACCACCACTATTGTCATCTCACTGTAGGTCACCACCACTAATGTTATCTCACTGTAGGTTGCCACCACTATTGTCATCTCACTGTAGGTCACCACCACTATTGTCATCTGACTGTAGGTCACCACCACTAATGTCATCTCACTGTAGGTCACCACCACTATTGTCATCTGACTGTAGGTCACCACCACTATTGTCATCTGACTGTAGGTCACCACCACTATTGTCATCTCACTGTAGGTCACCACCACTATTGTCATCTCACTGTAGGTCACCACCACTATTGTCATCTCACTGTAGGTCACCACCACTATTGTCATCTCACTGTAGGTCACCACTACTATTGTCAACTCACTGTAGATCACCACCACTAATGTCATCTCACTGTAGGTCACCACCACTATTACCACTCTAGGTCACCACAACAAATACCATTACTTACACACAATTTAAGATTACCAGAGGTATTTCTTATTTTGTCATTAACAATCGCTCAAATAATTTTTTCCTGGGAGGGTTCTCTGAGCAGCTCCTTGAGGTAACTGCTAGTTGTGCAAGCTTTAGGGAGAAACAGAGAGACCCACTCTTACCTACTGGGAGCCAAGACTAGAATATGGCTCCCTCAAGAATGTAAACGAAGCTAGTGGCTCAAAGATGAACCCACAACTGACAAAAAACTCACCAGAAAGCATAATACAACAAATGGGCAATTTCTTGAAGAAAATTTGTTATCATCATATAAGTAGGCAGAGGCTTTGGATACTCCTTTCCTTCCTCCGCCAAGTTTTCGTGTCCTTAGGGTATTTTAGATTACATTCTCGTCCTGTCTTCTGTGTTGACAGGGGTGAAATTTTGAGGCCTTTTGCGGTCTGTTTGGGTTAGTCACGAACTTGCCATGTTTTACTCTTTTCAGCCTTGTTTAGGCCTGATGACTTATTCTCTTAGGAAGATTGTTTGACTACCCTCCCTGACCAAAGCTGGGCCCTCCTTTGTGGGCCCTGAGTTATTTGTGGCCTGATCCTGCCCCATGTCAGATTTCTGTGGTCTCATCTCTTGGTACATTTTTAGTCAGTGGTGCCAACTCTGTTCCTGCGACAGAGTTGTGGCCACGTGTGTGTTCAGTGTTCAACTGTCAGTGACTGGGGAATGCGATCTAGCCCTTTATGCCCAGTCTCCTGCCATTCATAACTGGAATGCTAATTACCACTCTCTGCATTACCATTTTCATTCATTTCCTTTTAAAGTTGTGGGTGGAATTGGCTTTAACAACCTCTTCCTTCAACGCATTCTACTTGCCGAACCCATACATGAAGAAAAAGCTACCTTACATCTCTTGGACTTGGTTGCAAGTCTAGCTTCCACTGATGTTCCCTCATCTTACCTCTTTGTAATTTAAATAGCCCTTTATCCACTTTATGTATTCCCGTCAGGATCTCGTATGTACTGTAGTTATCATACCCCCACTCTGTTTGTGAGGGTGAGTTCTCTCAACCAGTCCTCATAGCTGAGGCCTCTCAATTCTGGTACTGTACTAGTGTAGTTGCAAACCTCTGAATTTTCTCAAGTATGCAGCTGCTGCATACTCAAGTAATGGTCTCATATAGGCAGTGTGTATGGACTTGAAAGGCCATAGATTCTTAAATGATATTTTTATGTTTGCTAGCTTCCCATATGCTGCTGATGTTATCCTGTTGACATGAGCTTCTGGTGTTAGTGATGACATGTCTACTCCCAGGTATTTTTATCTTATTGTTACTTGTAATTGCCTTCCCCGTATGGCATAGCGAAATACGTCTCCTATCTGCCTTACCAATTTTCACTATTTTACACTTACCTGTATTGAATTCTAGTAGCCATTTATCTGTCCAATCCTCAAGGTCTGTCAAGGTCTTCTTGCAAGACTTACAGTCTTCTTCACTTTTTAATCTCTTTATTAACTTTGCATCATCTGCAAACACCGACAAGTTGAAGCTCACTCCGTCTGCGAGGTTATTTACATAAATTAAAAAGAGTGATGGTCCTAGGACAGCCCTGTGGAATACCAGAGGGCTGTGCTTTCCGCTATCCTCTCTTTTGCATTGCCACCTGCCATGGCTAGTCTTTTGCTTTCATGACTTTTAGGGGTTTTGGTGGCCTGTGGGGTTTCACATTTTCTGCTGGGTTCATTCTCTCATGCATTTTGCTTTCATGCTGTTACCTTATTTTTAGTTTCAGAATAGGAAGGTTATTCCCAATTTGGCTCATTTTCTGTTAGAGACTCATTTCTAACCTATAGTTCTTGGTGTGTCTTTTTGGGCAGTTGGTCTCCAAAGTTTGTGTCGTTTCGGGATGTAATTCCCAGTCGTTATCTCCGTGGTTCCCATTGTACCCATGGTTTTCATGAGCAGTGTGCACTCCATTTGTGGGACTCAATGCCTTGGTATAGGGGGTTTTCCTTGGCATCGAAATATCTGCCCTGGTTGCCGAGCGGACAGCACACTGGCCACGTGATCCTGTGGTCCCGGGTTCGATCCCGGGCGCCAGCGAGAAACGATGGGCAGAGTTTCTTTCACCCTATGCCCCTGTTACCTAGCAGTAAATAGGTACCTGGGAGTTAGTCAGCTGTCACAGGCTGCTTCCTGGGGGTGAAGGCCTGGTCAAGGACAGGGCCACAGGGACACTAAAGCCTTGAAATCAACTCAAGATAACTCAAGATAACCTCAAGGTTTTCTTTTTTGTGTGCCTTTGAGTCTAAGCTTGAGCTATCTTGATTTGCTTTGATTTTCTGAGCATTGACAGCAGTTTCTCTAGCTTAACTGTGGCAGCAGAATCTCTTGTGGGCCCTGAAGTTTGATGTTCCTTGGTCCTTTACTCCACACTGTGCAGTAGGCTTCTCCTGGACTCTTGTCTTGGTCTGCAGGAAAGGTGGGTTTGCCAGCAACCCTTAGGATCAGGGCCTTGCAGTTTATTTACTCGTAGCTCTTTTGTCTGCGTACCCTTTGTTTGATGAGCACGGTGTCTTCATCCTGCTTTACCCTTCACCTGTAAAGGTGAAGAGCCACCTTTTCAGGTGGCTCCAGTCATCTTAGAGCCACCTGAAAAGCCACCTTGGCTTATCTTTGGCTGGGGGTCTTTGGCCCTCGTTGGTCATTTCCATCAAGGGTTTTGGTCCTTATGTCGGTTGGTCAGTTCTTAGAGCTCTGAGCCCTGGATTTCAGGTCCTCCTGTTAGATTGTTTTGCAGCATCTTCCTGCAGACTTTTTCCTTTGATTTTGGTCTTTCATTACTGGGCACCTGTTTACAACTTTGATGGCATTTCTGGCATTTTCTCCTTGGTTCTAATTTGGGCTTGTTTTGGGCACTGCGAGGGGTATCCCTTGGTCTCGCCACACATTTGTAGTTTTAATGTTTAGTGCTGTTGATTTTGATTTAGGGCTGCAACTGCAGAGGTACTGTATGTGCCCCGGCATACTCTGGATGGGGTAAATCACAAAGTTGTATAGCTGTATTAACTTCACCTGTCTGCAGAAACTAATGCAACTTGCAGGAAAAAACTTGCAGGAGTCCTCCAGGAAGGCACGCACCAGCTCCCCACCCTACACAGAGAATACTGGGTAGTCAAGGCAAAAAATACGGCCCCTTCTAAACTCAAACCCAAATGGGGTATAATGTAAAAAGTATTCTAGTGCTTCCTGGCAAAACAGGTGCCAGCAGCCTACCCACTTAAATCACACCAGGAGCCTCAAGACCTTCCCAATCCTTGGCACCTCTCGGCCAAGCTGGAATGCACACCGTTCCCGCCTGAAGAACGCCTGACAGCAATATTGAGACCCAAAGGGTAAAATCACATTACTGTACATGATCCGGCAGTCCCCAGGCAGAGGTGTCCAGACCTCCACTTGTCATCAAGGTTCAGCCAGGAGTCCCTGTGTTTGGTGTGTTGCTGGTGCTCCCTTGGCCTGGCCCTTATCTTGTTCCATCGTCAATGGGAAGCCCAAGCTGCTTTTTACCGTTTTATGTACAGAATTTTATGTTT
>WNGS01162647.1:3999411-4022593 GCA_020271785.1 Procambarus virginalis | reverse complement strand
CACACGACACCCCCATCTATTGTATTTGTCTAATGTGCGATCACAGGTGACATACAGTATACTACAGTGGCATTGTGTGTCACATATAGAGCACTCTCATAAGACTTCCAAGCATACTGAATATCCATTGTACTTTTGTAATTGATGAGCGTTGAACTGCTCTCAAAGCATCAAATACGACACAATGCATTACTCTCATAACGAATTCCGAGCACGTTGAATATCCATTGAACTTTTGTAATTACGCTGTTGACTGCTCTCAAAGCATCAAACCGACACAATGCATCACTCTCGTAAGAAGGTCCAAGCACTTTGAATATCCATTGTACTTTGTAGTTTGAACTGTTGAACTGCTCTCAAATAAAACATAATTTCTACCAACAGTATCAGCAATTTCCTGAAGATGCATATACTGTACAGTATATATATACATATATACACACAATATGTTAGTCTCTCCAAGATATATATTAGGTGAAAGGAGTTACCCACGCTCTCATAAAGGCTGCATCAACTGCCAACCCGCAACTTAAGCCTCCCTTGACACGGACATACGGGGCACTCATTAAATAACTTTATCACTCGCCATAAATCTGTTAGCTATTAAATATTGTACTACTAATGTTTCCTGAGATACTTAAGTGATAACCATATTTGCAAGCTGTAATTTGTACATACTCTGACTAACTGATAACCCTGAGCTATATTACATTGGAATATTGTAAACATTATGAACAAGACATACCTGAGATGTTGAAATACAATCCTGAGCAAGTGTAATACAACATTAAGGGTCAAACAATGATTATCCTGAGGTAGATATTGAGGTCAAGAGACGACCAAACTCGGGCTAACGTAAAACATGTCCCGCCTTCCACTCTGCCACTAATTATGCCCACCATTTGCGGAGTATTATTAAGGACATGAATAATGCTAAGGAATTCATAGTAGATTATCATTAGCCCAAGTTTGCTCTATTGCATGTGGCTCCCATTTGACTGGGGACCTCGTTACATCACTATTTAAGGTTACAAAGAATTACAAAAAAAGAAAAGGCCTATGTGATAACTACCGAACACTCAACATTACTGGTAACAACTCGTTGGGCACTTCTCGGCAACTGGGCACCACAGCCTGGCTACTGCACTCTCTCTACAACAATGATAACGCTGCGGCCAAGTACCCAACTTAAAACTATATGATATTACGTCATGCAAAAAGTATATTGAGCATACGAGACTGACAATCGGGACTGCATCTAGGGGACATTGGCCACACTTTGCATCAAACTGTCAACAACTTGGATAACAATACAGCCATCAATCTCTATTTTCAGAATAATGCTAAATGCAAGTAAAATATTTAATCTATTTCATTTACCACACTGTTCATATATTTTATATGGAGATATACATCAATCCCAGCTGAAGTCATCACTGATTCAATCTCATCTCCAGAATCAAAGTTTGTATTCAATATATAATGCAAGTTGCCTATTAACATATAATTCTAAACCATCTCTATCATAATAAACGTGCAACATCTGAATACAAGAATACAACCGAGATTCAGCCAAGACTTGCAACTGACACACAATCATGCGAGGGTACTTGCCTAAGACTGTACTACAGTATTGGCTTGTCTTAAGCCAATCAGTAGTTTCCTAAGACAGCAGTACTGGCTTGTCTTAACCACTGCACTGCGCACCTGGTTTCGGCAAAAACTTCTTGGGGCAATTGTCAAGGACATATTCTTGTTGTTTTCATAAATATTCAGGTAAATTTAATGTCAAAATGTTTCCAAATTCAACTATTTTCATTTAAAAACACAAAGAGTAATGAAAACATTAAAAAACATTAAATATAGCCAAATTAAAAAAAAAATAGCACAATCTCAGAGCGCCTAAAGGCGCTTTGCACAGTGCAGGGGTTAAGCCAATCAGTAGTTTCCTAAGACAGCAGTACTGGCTAGTCTTAAACCAATCAGCACTTGCCTAAGACAGCAGTACTGGGTCATCTCAAATGCCACATTACAGAGTTCCTACTTCCAGTACATGCCAAACCATCAGAACTAGAACAATGTATCACACCATACCTATGCAGCAATTCTTCCATCCACCCCCCACACACACACACACATTCATCATCACTATTCAGTTCTAAATAAATGTCTAAGCAGAAACTCCTTGTTCATGTAGTTCATAAACAAGGTGGATATACACTTCAAATGTAATTTAAGCCACCTTTTCGTTCTTGAGTGTTAGCTTTCCATAATTCAATTTTAGACATGCACCAAAGTTCTACATTAAAGTAAGTGGAATACTGAAGTAACTGAATGAAGACAAATGGTTTCCATTGAGTATAATAATATGGAGTATGTGAAGACCTGACTACTATACCTGGTTGATACCTGGTTGATACCTGGTTGATACCTGGTTGATGGGGTTCTGGGAGTTCTTCTACTCACCAAGCCCGGCCCGAGGCCAGGCTCGACTGTGAGAGCTTGGTCCACCAGGCTGTTGCTCGGAGCGGCCGCAGGGCCACATACCCACCACAGCCCGGCTGGTCCAGAACTTCTCTTAGAACACAGTCCAGTTTTCTCTTGAAGATGTCCACGGTCCACGGATTTAATACAACAACTATGTATCTAGGTGGTGTGTGTTGGTAGTTACCTTAAGAGAACACCGCCTCGTATTCCCGCTCTGGAGTTCCACACCGTCGCTGTGAGCCGTCACCGCACCATCCCATCCTCCTCTATCTTGCTGTCAATGTATATTTGTTGTTTCTTATTTTTCTGCACGAAGCAAATGATTAACCACCGGTACGTGCGGACTCTTGGAGTCAATTTTCATTTGTTAACAAAAATGACATTGAAATAAGTTTACCTATCCTATATTGATTTTATACAACAATACAATTTGAACATAAATTTATATTCTTTTATAATATCTTTTGACTTACTGAATTTTTCCAATAAAAAATGAAATAAAAATTTCAATGTAAAGCAACATTAAAAGTCAGAAATTCTTTAAGAACACAACAAGTCTTTCACAAGCACACGGTAAAGCCAATCTCCAAAAATCACACGAAATAAATCACATTCCATTCCATTATCTCTTGCTGGTAAAAGCCAACCTTGTATCTCTATTGAAGTATATAAATTGCACTAATAAAGAGTAGTTTTCAACTCGTGGCTAACAAGGGTTGTTTTTTCGATGCCCAACATTATTCTGCTTTATCACATTTCTAATGCATCCCATATTTAACATTAAGTTATGACTATGAATAGACACCGGATACAGAGTCGAGCCAACCCTGATGATAGACTAATGCCACCATTAGCACAGCACTAACCCTACACAGATTATAATGATGATGCTTGGGATGGAGGATGAGGGTGTTGTGGGGTCCGGTGATGGCTGTGCCTGGAACTGCAGGTCCAGTGATGAGTGTGGCTGGGACCTGTTGATGGTCTTCGTGATCAACAATATGGTGCAGATTATCTTGACAATCTGCTTCAGCCAACAGCACAGAACGAGGGGTGAAAGTATCTCCGTACATGTTTTCTCTTTTGTGCATGCGCCTCACGTGGGACCGAAGGTTGTCACGGCGAGCAGCACGATAAGGGCAAAACGGGCACAAATGAGGTTTCTCGCCAGTGTGCATTCTCCGATGTTGTATCAACTGAAGGACAACATACAGAAAATTAATAACCATACTGAGAATGTCCAAGGCAGCCTGAACTTGAGGCAAGCCTCTTTTACAGTACAGATAACTAGCAGTAAATCAATTACATTAAATGTGGTTAAATCTCCTAGGTAAACTCCTTTCTATCGTAATGTGTGATGGAGAGGGACCATGATTGCTGCATGTTGCACAGTGCAAAGTAGGTCTTATTAACCTAAGTGGTGAGTGTTAGATCAGAGCATCGAGGACATTATTACCAACTAAAAATGGTTCAATCACATTGGGTTTGGGTGAAATATCTCATGATACACACAGGCTGGGTAAATGAGTACAGTGTGCAACAGGGCATGCAGTGAATACAGAGCACATAATGAGTATAGCACTGGGTATTAAACTATCATTCATTATTTTAACAGAAACATGGCTAAGTAAAGACTATACCCACCTCTACAACTTAGCTGGTTATAAAACCATTCACAACTGTAGGCTTAATAAAAACCAGCATTGAATGTAATGAAACGCCATTTTCTGGGTGAAACCCAGAGGCTCCCCACAGCTATCCAGGCAAATATTGTTAATATTAGACTTTGGCATCAGCCAGCATGAATGGAGTTCTTAGGCCTACCGAGGACCAAGAGCCAGAACCTGGCCCCGTCAGAAAGGCACAAGGAGCAATGGCTTATAGAAACCCTCATGTGGTTGGAAACATTCTATGTCTGCCATTGACCGGGTCAGGCACCCAGAAAGATAAGCATCCCAAAACAACCCCTATTCTGGTTAAGAAATTGCTACTGAGAGCCGAACTAGTGGACAGAACTTCCCAAGCAAAAACAAGCTAATGAGCATGATGTTACCACATCGCCATGCCGCCGTCTGCACAGCTCCCCCCTCCCCAGGAATGGGAAGGGGGAGCCCCAGGACCCCTCGCGCCAGCTACCCAAGACCCCAGTTCTGAGGCTGGATATCAAAAACATGTGAAAAAACGCTGACCGAAAGGAGGGAGGGTTGCCGGGGAGACTCCGGGTCTCACCCAGAAAATGGCGTTTCATTACATTCAACATTGGTTTTCTGGGGGGGAGCCCCGTCAGCTCACCGGAGCTACTTACCAAAAGACGAAAACAAGAGGGACTTACCCGGGAGGCAGTCGTTGCTCGCTCCTCAACGCGAAGCTGAGACAACTGGCTTCAAAATGCCGACCCAAAGTGACACAGGCCCAATGAGGCCCAGGAATATTAACTAAGTAACGCGCAACCAGAACCCTGTTCGACCGCCAAAAACCCTGGGCATAAATGCCAGCCCAAGACATGCTGCCAAAGACAGCAGAAAGAGCAGCAAATTTACGCAATGCATGGGCACGGGGATAGACCACAGGCTGGCTGGACCGAATAACCCTGCAGATAACCTGAGAAACCCGCACCCTGGAACAGGGAAGAAGGGAAACCGGATCAACCCACAACGCGTCCCCGGACACTGAAGCCTTGGTGTGCAAATAACAGCGGAGAGCCACAACCGGACACAACACATGATGTACCCCTGGCCTGACCAACCAAGCATCAACAACCCAAGGACCCTTCTGGAAAGCAGCCGTCTCACTCTTCACCACAAAAATAAGGAGACGGCTGCAAGCGAACAAACCTATCACGAGGACCAAAAGAGCAGAAACCCTTGTACTGGAGGAGAGCGTGAAGCTCCCCAACCTGACCCCAGAGGCCAATGCAAAAAAAAAAACATTCAAAGTAATGAAACGCCATTTTCTGGGCAAGCCCCGGAGATTCCAGGAGCTTTCCAGGCTGATATACTAATGTCAGACTTTGGCATCAGTCATGTGAATGGAGTTCTGTGGGCCTACCGGGGACCACGAGCCAGAACCGGGCCCCTCAGAGAGGTATGGGAAGCAATGGCCTATAGAAACCCCCGTGTGGTTGGAAGCATTCTATGTCTGCCACTGACCAGGACAGGCACCCAGAAAAGTAGGCATCCCAAAACAAACCCCTATTCTGGTGAAAAATTGCTACCAAAAGTCAAACAAATGGATAGAACTCCCAAAAAAAGAAACGAGCATAAACGAGCATGATGTCACATGTCGCCGCGCCACTGTCTGCGCAGCTCCCCCCTCCCTTCCCAGGAGGCCCAGGAGGAGGGGGGTGGGAGCCCCAGACCCACGCGCTGGCTATTCACCTCTCAGTTCTGAGGCTGGACATCAAACCACGTGCAAAACCACCGACCGGAGGGGGGGGGAGGGAGGGATGGCGGGGAGGATTCAGGACTCACCCAGAAAATGGCATTTCCTTACATTCAACGCTGGTTTTCTGGGGAGGAGCCCCATCGACTCCCTGGAGCTACCTACCCAAAGACGAAAACAAGAGAGACCTAACCCGGGAGGCGGAAGATGCACACACCCCAACACGAAGCAGAGACAAAACTGCAACTGCCAACCCAAGGCCACAAAGGTCTGACAAGGCCCAGGAACATCAACGAAGGAACACAAGAGCCAACCTACGAACAACGTGGGCATGGGGACAAACCGCAGGCTGGCAAAACTGAACCACCTGCGGACGACCCGAGAGAACCGGTCCCTGGAACGGAGAAGAAAGGAACCCGGAACAACCCAAAGCGTGAGGTCACGGCAGCTGTAGCATGGCAAGTACGGTGAAGTTCCGCAACCGAGAACACACGATGCACCCCTGGCTAGACCAACCAAGTCTCAACAACCCAAGGACCCCTCCGGAAAGCAGCTGTGCCAGTCTTCGCCAGAAAAGAAGGAGACAGCTGCAAGCGAACAAACCTATCAGGAGAACCAAAAGAGCAGAAACCCAGGTGCCGGAAGAAGGCATGAAGCACCCTGACCTGATCCTCAGAGGCCAACGCCCACAAAAAAAAAAAAAGAGCCCCAAAAAACTATCCTGCTTGATACCTGCTTCATGGAGTTCTGGGAGTTCTTCTACTCCCCAAGCCCAGCCCGAAGCCAGGCCAGGCTTGACTTGTGAGAGTTTGGTCCACCAGGCTGTTGCTTGGAGCGGCCCGCAGGCCCACATACCCACCACAGCCCTGTTGGTCCGGAACTCCTTGGAGGAAACAATCTAGTTTCCTCTTGAAGATGTCCACGGTTGTTCCGGCAATATTTCTTATGCTCGCTGGGAGCACGTTGAACAATCGTGGACCTCTGATGTTTATACAGTGTTCTCTGATTGTGCCTATGGCACCTCTGTTCTTCACTGGTTCTATTCTGCATTTTCTACCATATCGTTCACTCCAGTATGTTGTTATTTTACTGTGTAGATTTGGGACCTGGCCCTCCAATATTTTCCATGTGTATATTATTTGGTATCTCTCTCGTCTCCTTTCTAGTGAATACATTTGGAGAGCTTTGAGACGATTCCAACAATTCAGGTGCTTTTTCGCATCTATGCATGCCGTATATGTTCTCTGTATTCCCTCTATTTCAGCAATCTCTCCTGCTCTGAAGGGGAAAGTGAGTTCTGAAGGGGGTTCATCCAGAACCGAAGGGGCCACAATAAACCGAGGAGAAGAGAAAAGAGCATGCAATCCAAGAACCAGGACGGCTCAAGCGGTGCAAGAGCAGGCTGAAGGTGAACCACACCAGAGACAGCTTGCAAAGTGGTGCAGAGGCAACTCCAAAACCAAAGCTACCCGGAACGGCTCTGCCAGTGCCGCCCGAGACAAGGCAACAGCATGGAGCATAATGACGGCCCTGAACCTCCACAAGAGAAGGACAAGACCACACCAACAAAATGCAGCAAACCTAAGAAAGGACAGAAAGAAAAAGGAAGGACCGCCGAAAAAACCCACACCGCCGCCAAGAAGAAGCACGCAGGTGGGAAACCAGCAACGAAGCCACCTAACCACCAACAGATGGTGAGAGACTTGAGGCAGAACCAAACCAGCCCCGCCACGGACCAATCAAACATAGGAAGAGGCGGAGCCGCGGGAAAATCTCGGGTGCGATTACCGAGCAAGCAGAGCCAGAAACCTAAGCCGGCAAGGAAGGAGATGGAACGTCTGCCATACAGAAAACTTTCCAATGTCAGCAAACTCGCCAGGAGAGAGGAGACTCTGTGGGTCTATTGTGAGACTCGAGAGAAGGGACACAGTGAGACCTTGAAAATGCCAACTGGCAGGGTAAGCTAGGAAACCAGGAACTCAAACCTGGCAAGCCGGGAAAGAATCAAACACAGGGCGGAGCAAAAGCAGGGAACAGAACATGGACAAAGCCCAACCTAGCAGTAGGAGAGCCAAAAGGCACATACAAAACACGCACAACAATGTGTAGGATAAAATGAGAAAAACGGAAAAACGCAAGAAGAAGACCAGAAGAACAGCCCAGCACCAGCGGCTAGAGACAAGAGTGTAGAAGGAAGACGAGGAACAAAGAAGACAGGCAGCAAATGGGAACAAAAAGGACATGACCAACACACAGAAGAGAACTCTGTCTCCTCTTCTTGACTCCTCCTCAGAAGGCCTCCACCCCCAGAAGAAAACTTCTGGGAGGCAAGAGGTAGAGGAGACATGATCACCACATACAAGATTCCTAGAGGAACTGATAGGGAAGATAAAGACAGACCATTTAATACAAAGGGCACACGCACTAGGGAACACACTAGGCAGTGAGGAGAGAGGCAGAAAGAAATTTTGAAAAAGGGATTGCAGACAAATGTAAAACAGAACCAGGTCTATTCTATAAATTCATAAAAAACAAATTGCAGGTAAAGGATAATATTCAGAGGTTGAAAATGAGAAATAGATTCACGGAAAATGAAAAGGAAATGTGTGAAACATTAAACGAAAAATTCCAAAGTGTGTTTGTACAAAATGAAATCTTCAGGGAACCAGATACAATAAGAATTCCAGAGAACAACATAGAGCACATAGAGGTGTCTAGAGACGAAGTGGAAAAAATGCTCAAGGAGCTAATTAAGAACAAAGCAGTTGGTCCAAATGGAGTTTCACCATGGGTTCTGAGAGAATGTGCACCTGAGCTCAGCATTCCTCTTCAACTGATTTTTCAGGCATCCCTGTTTACAGGAGTTGTAGCTGATGTGTGGAAAAAGGCTAACATAGTTCCAATCTACAAAAGTGGAAGCAGCGAAGACCCTCTTAATTATAGATCTGTATCATTGACAAGTGTAATAGTCAAAATATTAGAAAAAATAATTAAAACTAAATGGGTAGAACACCTGGAGAGAAATGATATAATATCAGACAGACAGTATGGTTTTCAATCTGGAAGATCCTGTGTATCGAATTTACTCAGTTTCTATGATCGAGTAACAGAGATATTACAGGAAAGAGATGGTTGGGTTGACTGCATCTATCTGGACCTAAAAAATGCTTTCGACAGAGTTCCACATAAGAGGTTGTTCTGGAAACTGGAAAATATTGGAGGGGTGACAGGTAAGCTTCTAACATGGATGAAAAATTTTCTGACTGATAGAAAAATAAGGGCAGTGATCAGAGGCAATGTATCGGACTGGAGAAATGTCACAAGTGGAGTACCACAGGGTTCAGTTCTTGCACCAGTGATGTTTATTGTCTACATAAATGATCTACCAGCTGGTATACAGAATTATATGAACATGTTTGCTGATGATACTAAGATAATAGGAAGGATAAGAAACTTAGATGATTGTCATACCCTTCAAGATGACCTGGACAAAATAAGTATATGGAGCACCACTTGGCAAATGGAATATAATGTTAATAAATGCCATGTTATGGAATGTGGAATAGGAAAACATAGGCCCCACACAACCTGTGTGGGGTCAACAACCACACGACCCCCATGGGAGCCGGTCGGCCGAGTGATGGGAGTCGGTCGGCCGAGCGATGGGAGCCGGTCGGCCGAGCGATAGGAGCCGGTCGGCCGAGCAATAGGAGCCGGTCGGCCGAGCGGACAGCACGCTGAACTTGTGATCCTGTGGTCCTGGGTTCGATCCCAGGCGCCGGCGAGAAACAATGGGCAGAGTTTCTTTCACCCTATGCCCCTATTACCTAGCAGTAAAATAGGTACCTGGGTGTTAGTCAGCTGTCACAGGCTGCTTCCTGGGGGTGGAGGCCTGGTCGAGGACCGGGCCGCGGGGACACTAAAAGCCCCGAAATCATCTCAAGATAACCACAAGATAACCTATATATTATGTGAGAAATCTTTAAAGAATTCTGATAAAGAAAGAGATCTAGGGGTGGTTCTAGATAGAAAACTATCACCTGAGGACCCCATAAAGAATATTGTGCGAGGAGCCTATGCCACACTTTCTAATTTCAGAATTGCTTTTAAATACGATATATTATGGATGGCGATATACTAAAGAAATTGTTCACGACTTTGTTAGGCCAAAGCTAGAATATGCAGCGGTAGTATGGTGCCCATATCTTAAGAAGCACATCAACAAACTGGAAAAGGTGCAAAGACACGCTACTAAGTGGCTCCCGGAACTGAAGGGCAAGAGCTACGAGGAGAGGTTAGAGGCATTAAATATGCCAAAACTAGAAGACAGAAGAAAAAGAGGCGATATGATCACTACATACAAAATAGTAACAGGAATTGATAAAATCGATAGGGAAGATTTCCTGAGACCTGGAACTTTAAGAACAAGAGGTCATAGATTTAAACTAGCTAAACACAGATGCCGAAGAAATATAAGAAAATTCACTTTCGCAAACAGTGTGGTAGACGGTTGGAACAAGTTAGGGGAGAAGGTGGTGGAGGCCAAGACCGTCAGTAGTTTCAAAGCGTTATATGACAAAGAGTGCTGGGAAGACGGGACACCACGAGCGTAGCTCTCATCCTGTAACTACACTTAGGTAATTACACAGGTGGAAATGGAGTGCCCAAATGAGCCATAGCAACATTAGAAAGAATGTTTTCAGCATCAGAGTAGTAGACAAATGGAATGCATTAGGAAGCGATGTGGTGGAGGCTTACCCCATACACAGCTACAAGGGTAGATATGATAAGAGCCCAGTAGACTCAGCAACCAGTACATTAGTCGATTGACAGGTGAGAAGCGAGACCAAAGAGCCAGAGCTCAACCCCCGCAAGCACAACTAGGTAAGTACAACTAGGTAAGCAAAGAGGCCAAGTAGATGTCAGGTGAATCACAACTGAGAGGCGGGACTAAAGACCCAAAGCTCAACACCCCCCCCCCCCCCAGCACAACTAGGTGAGTACAGAGAATCCAAAGTATATGGAAAGACTAAGCCAGGCACCGCAAGACAGGCAAGGAATGAGTGACCAAGACCATGAAAAACAGGGCCGTGACCCACCGCGTAACAAATAACACAGACGAACAAGGAAGGCCCCAGGAAGAAGTATGCAAGGGCCAAACAAGACGCCACAACCAATCCCCAACACGCATCCTCAGTATCAAAACTGCAGCAAAATGTCACCTCGTAACATCCCAATACAGTATAACATATACCTCCTAGCATGTACCACCACCATTGTATCTCGTAACATAGTGGAGGTGGGGTCCCTCGATGGACTCAAGCATGGGTTGGACATGTACATGAGTGGGACTAGGTGGGTATAAATAGGAGCTGCCTCGTATATGCCAATAGGCCCTCTGCAGTCACCTTTGTTCTTATGTTCGTATGCAAAAACTACAAACCAGTACCTGGCTGAAAGAGATGCCAGACTGCATGAATTCACCTGCAGAGCATATGCATGAATGTGTCATGACACACCATAGCCGAGTAGAGTCGGGGAGCAATGCCAGCGGAATAAGACCAGAGCCGCACATGCAGGAGAAGAGTAGGGTAGAGGCGAATGCGGTGCCCCACACCCGTACTCAGGGAAAACCAGGCATCCTCCCCAGAGCAGCAATCCAGAACACCCCCAGTAACTACAGGGCATGGACTGGAGAGATGAGAGGAACAAGAAGTGAAGCACCCGAGAGAAAAAAGGACGCGGAACACCAGAGCTTGCGTACATCGTCCATAACAAAACAAACTCCCACGGCGCATGCGCAGGACGTATGAGGTGCGAACCGTACAACCTGCCAACCAGGAGTATTGAAAGAAAATGAGCAGTGCCGAGACAGAGCATGGAGAGAAGATACAATTACAAAAGAATGAGACAGGACCGAAACCCAAGAAGAAGCACAGAAGAGGACCAACGAACCCTAGAAAGGACTGGAGGTAAGCCACACTGGAACAAGACAGAAGTTCCAATAATACGGGAAGCGAAAACCTTCTCGAACCTTCAAGAACATATAGAAGCAAGCACAAAACACGAAGGCTCATAAAGGCACAATTGCACCCGAGACCAAAAGTCATGTAGAATCCCGAGAAGAGGGGAACATGACCCCAACATGACGGAAAAGTTCCATCCCAGAGAAGATTACCCACTGACAGGACGGAACTGACGGACCCAAGGGACAAGGAACCTGGGGAGGGGTCAATGCCCAACAACTCGTACAGAGAAGGGGGGAAGGAAAAACCCCACTTCCCGTAACCGCAAGCCCTGCTCAGAGGGTAGAAAACCCCGGCGGGGTCCAACAGGACCCAAGGCCCCCCAAGGCCCCCCAAGTCAGCCCCTCTCCAGCCCCGGGAACACAAATGGTGGCCGTAAACTAAGCAGTAAACAGCCTAGCAGAAGCAGAACCCAAGGAACTTGTGGAAGGTGGCCCCAAGCCCCAAGGGCAGTACAGTGGTACCTCGGGTTACGAACATCCCTGTTTACAAACTTTTCAGGTTACGAGCTCGATTTGTTCGGAAAATTTGAATCGGGATACGAGTTTGTTGATACGCGTATGGCCGACCTAGCACATGGTGGTACAGCAATCGTGCCTCGGTTTACCAGTACCTCATGCCCAGTGACTATCCCGCCTGAATTCTTAACAAGAATTTACAGCTTTTTGTCGGATTTTTGGCCATTTGACCATAAAAGTTGTTATTATATATCTCGCCATGGGTCCCATGAAAGTTAGTGGTAAGGTTCAAGGCAAAAAATCACATGCGAGAATGACCATAGAGGAAAACAAGAGATCATTCGTAAGCATGAAAATGGTACTCGTGTTGTTGAACTAGCTAGGCAGTACAACAAATCTTCAGGAGAGGAAGAGGAGGCAGTAGAGAATATCCCTGCCTCATTAATTAAGAAAATGTGTGCAGTATGGGAAGGACTGCAAAGGTTTGCTGAAAAGAATCACCCAGATAAAGCTGTAGTAGGCCATTGCATTGATCTTTTTAATGACAATGTGATGCCTCACTACAGACAAGTGTTGCAAAGAAGGGAAAAACAATCTTTAATGGAACGTTTCCTTGTGAGAAAAGTGAGAAAATCAAACAGTGAACCACAACCAGGACCTAGTGGTATGCAGGCAAAACGTGCCAGAGAGTGCACTCCAGAGAGGTCCTCACTGCCTGATGTTATAATGGAAGGGGACTCCCCTTCCAAACAGTAACACCTCTCCTCCTCCCCCCTGCTCACCATCTTCCATACACTAACAGGAGTCATCAGCAAGGGTAAGTAATAACTTGAACATACTTTTGTAGTGAAGATTTGGGTGAATTAGGTATAAAATATACCTTGAAGTGAAGTTTTTGGGTAGTCAGGAACGGATTAATTCATTTCCCATTATTTCTTAGGGGAAATTCGCTTCGGTTTACGAATTTTCGGGTTACAAACTGTCTGCAGGAATGGATTAAATTCTTAAAACAAGGGTACCCCTGTACTTACTGGGCACCTAGGAAAAGAAGCCCCAGGTGCATGCAGCCCGAGTACTGGAGAATCACTCTCGGTTCACGCACCACCTAAAAGATAGTCACCACACACAAGGCACAGTGCTGAAACAACCACTGGAGCCAGAGCGAGATACCAAATAATATACACATGGAAAATACTGGAGGGCCAGGTCCCAAATCTACACAGTAAAATAACAACGTACTGGAGTGAACGATATGGAAGAAAATGCAAGATTGAACCAGTGAAGAGTAGAGGTGCCATAGGCACAATCAGAGAGCACTGTATAAACATCAGAGGTCCGCGGTTGTTCAACGTCCTCCCAGCGACTATTGCCGGAACAACCGCGAACATCTTCAAGAGAAAAATGGACTGTTTTCTAAGAGAAGTTCCGGATCAGCCAGGCTGTGGTGGGTATGGGGCCCTGTGGGCCGCTCCAAGCAACAGCCTGGTGGACCAAGCTCTCACAAGTCGAGCCTGGCCTCGGGCCGGGCTTGGGGAGTAGAAGAACTCCCAGAACCCCATCAAGCAGGTATCAAGCAGAGCCCACGATCGTTGCCTATAGCATATCCCTCAGAACTGAGAGGTGGATAGCCGGCGCAGGGGTCTGTGGCTCCCCCTTCCCCCTCCTGGGAAGGGGGGGCTGCGCAAAAAGCGGCGCGGCTACGTGTGACGTCATGATCGTTTGCTCATTTCTTTTGGGGGGAGTTCTATCCATTTGTTCAGCTTTTGGTAGCAATTTTTCACTAGAATAGGGGTTTGTTTTGGGAAGCTTACCTTTCTGGGTGCTTGAACCAGTCGATGGCAGACATAGAATGCTTTCAACCACACAGGGGTTTCTATAGGCCATTGCTCTCCATGCCTCTGAGTGGGGCCCAGGTTCTGGCTTGTGGACCCCAGTAGGCCCACAGAACTCCATACACATGACTGATGCCAAAGTCTGACATTAGCTATCAGCCTGGAAAGCTCCGGGGAGCGACGGGGCTCCCCCCAGAAAAAAACTTGGAAAAATCCAGACCAAAGGGGCCGCAACAAACCGAGGAGAAGAGAGAAAAGAAAGCACCCAATCCAAGGACCAGGACGGCTTAAGCGGCGCATGAGCATGCCGGAGGTGAAACAACGCACAAGACAGCTTGCGAAACGGTGCCAAGGTAACATCATTAACCGTCCTTCCGTGGACAGGGGGACAAACTGAGACAGGCCGTCTGCCAGAACGTTGGACACCCCCCAAACGTCAACCGCCAGGAGAGACAAACCCCGAGAATACAGCAGACGAGTCACCCGAAGAGACCAGTCCCAAAGAGCCAAGACCGCATCGAACCCTCTGCAGTTCAGACAATGAACCACTGGGAGCAGTCCAAATGGAGCCGGAGCGTCGATCAGAGGGTGACCTGAACCCTCCGAAGAGAATACCACACCGCCATGAACTCNATGAAAACTATAGTTAAAATGGAGCATGGTTTGCTCCCAGGCATTAAGAAATTAATAAAAAAATCTGTCAATGAATATTATATACATAGTTACTTAGGGCCTAGATGACTGAACAGTCAATACATGGTTTAATTTTATAAGCAAGAAGATATAAATGATAAAAAAACTAATTTTATGAATTAATAAACAGAATATCTATTAACATTTATAATAAAATAAATTTCTATGAAATATGCTCTGAATATATCCCCCGCCCCCAGTGGTGCATACCCGTAGTCCGACATCACACGAAATGGCAGCAAATATTCACCTATTCCTGCCTTGTGCTTGAGGTAGCATGTGAGCACAGAACAAATCAACTAACATCCTGATCACAACCAACAAAACGTACGAAAGTGGCAATGTGTCTGTCCCTCGTGAAACTTCATCAAGTAGAAAGTGAGACATTGAAGGGGGAAGAAGCCATTACAAGGCAAGAAGAAGGCGAGGTGGTGTGAGACTAAGTCTGAAGCGGAGAAGTAAAGCATCAAAACTGAACTAGAGGCCGCCCCCTAGGAGACCAAAGGAACAATAGTAGGGAGCTGCCTTTACTCCGTTTTCATGCCCGACTTTTTCCACTTTCTCCTTGCTTCCTCTCACACCAACACCTCGCCCTTCCTGCCTTATAATAACTTCCTCCTCAGTTACTACTTTTATCGACTACTCGAGCCCATGCCACCTCTTGGGTGGCTTAATCTTCATCAATCTATCAGTCACTACTTGGTAAGGGTCCAGAATGCACTGAAACGTTGTCACTTTCACCTCGTATGTCTCGAACAAGCTAACCGTTTTCAGGCGTGCTACTGTGACTTATCCTCTATATATGGATCACATTTTCAGTAGCACTGTGGCAACTATCCTGGTTTCAAGAGAAGTTTAAACTCGTTCATTCTGACGGGAACGACTAAGCAATGATTTATGAAGCTAAGAAAAAGCAAATTTATTGTGTAGTACGTTGTCAATAGTTGCCATAGTTGCTGTGAGAGGAGGAGGAGGAGGAACTGCTGCCACTCTGAATGACAACTGATAAGAGATATATGTTATATATAACTAATATAAGAGATATAATAGATGTTAATCCTAGAAACCCCATAACTGAACCTCTTACAAGCTAAGAATATGGGATTCAGTTTTATAAGATACATTTTTTGGTTCGAAAATGTGCCATTTACTGAAAATCTTGCGAGTTGTGAACAAATATATCCAAGTATATAGTTGAAGTTGAGTAACAAAACTGAAGGATATATCTGGGAATTATAAACAAATGCACTAACTTTTCTGCTAAAATATTCTGATATAAACTATTACCCTTGATGAACACGTGAAGAACCTCTCAACGCCACAAGCGATGCTGTTCCAATAACGGAAAGTAAACCCATCTTAAAATAGCAAACGTTCCGGCCAACAGAACATTAAAATAACTCCCTCAAATGTAATATTTGAAATTCTCCATTGTAAACTGTGCAGCAGAGAGAATAAATAATTCACATATATTTTGAAACTACTGTACTTTTAATATGACAAAGAATATAATAATAAACATTATGGGTTAAGGGGTAATTTGTGTTTATTCTCCACGTGGCAGCATCACCGAAGACCAGTTCTCCTTCAGCTACTAAAACAACTATGCTGTACACGTACACTTGTCATACTGAGACAGTATACTAGTCATACTGAGACAGTATACTCATCATACTGAGACAGTACACTCGTCATACTGAGACAGTATACTAGTCATACTGAGACAGTATACTCATCATACTGAGACAGTACACTCGTCATACTGAGACAGTATACTCGTCATACTGAGACAGTATACTCGTCATACTGAGACAGTACACTCGTCATACTGAGACAGTATACTCGTCATACTGAGACAGTACACTCGTCATACTGAGACAGTATACTCGTCATACTGAGACAGTACACTCGTCATACTGAGACAGTATACTCGTCATACTGAGACAGTATACTCGTCATACTGAGACAGTACACTCGTCATACTGAGACAGTATACTCGTCATACTGAGACAGTACACTCGTCATACTGAGACAGTACACTCGTCATACTGAGACAGTATACTCGTCCTACTGAGACAGTACACTCGTCATACTGAGACAGTATACTCGTCATTCTGAGACAGTATACTCGTCATACTGAGACAGTATACTCGTCATACTGAGACAGTATACTCGTCATACTGAGACAGTATACTCGTCATACTGAGACAGTATACTCGTCATACTGACAGTATACTCGTCATACTGAGACAGTATACTCGTCATACTGACAGTATACTCGTCATACTGAGACAGTATACTCGTCATACTGAGACAGTATACTCGTCATACTGACAGTATACTCGTCATACTGAGACAGTATACTCGTCATACTGAGACAGTATACTCGTCATACTGACAGTATACTCGTCATACTGAGACAGTATACTCGTCATACTGAGACAGTATACTCGTCCTACTGAGACAGTATTCTCGTCATACTGAGACAGTATACTCGTCATACTGAGACAGTATACTCGTCATACTGAGACAGTATACTCGTCCTACTGAGACAGTATACTCGTCCTACTGAGACAGTATACTCGTCCTACTGAGACAGTATACTCGTCATACTGAGACAGTATACTCGTCATACTGAGACAGTATACTCGTCCTACTGAGACAGTACACTCGTCATACTGAGACAGTATACTCGTCATACTGACAGTATACTCGTCCTACTGAGACAGTATACTCGTCATACTGAGACAGTATACTCGTCATACTGAGACAGTATACTCGTCATACTGACAGTATACTCGTCATACTGAGACAGTATACTCGTCATACTGAGACAGTATACTCGTCATACTGAGACAGTATACTCGTCATACTGAGACAGTATACTCGTCCTACTGAGACAGTATACTCGTCATACTGAGACAGTATACTCGTCATACTGAGACAGTATACTCGTCATACTGAGACAGTATACTCGTCCTACTGAGACAGTATACTCGTCATACTGAGACAGTATACTCGTCATACTGAGACAGTATACTCGTCATACTGAGACAGTATACTCGTCATACTGAGACAGTATACTCATCTTAGAGGCTCAGTGTGACAGATTAAACCCTATGACCTGAGAGAGACTTGACATTTGTACTAGAATTCCCAGCCTAAAAATACATAGGCAGTAGACAAAAATAAGGAACAACATTAATAACAGATATCTATGTAATATTAAACCAGAGCTTCAATAATTAAACCCCAACAACGGAACGACTACACACACACACACACGACACCCCCATCTATTGTATTTGTCTAATGTGCTGATCCAGGTGAAATACAGTATACTACAGTGGCATTGTGTGTCACATAATAGAGCACTCTCATAAGACATTCCAAGCACACTGAATATCCATTGTACTTTTGTAATTATGAGCTGTTGAACTGCTCTCAAAGCATCAAATACGACACAATGCATTACTCTCATAACGAATTCCGAGCACGTTAAATATCCATTGAACTTTTGTAATTATGAGCTGTTGAACTGCTCTCAAAGCATCAAAACCGACACAATGCATCACTCTCGTAAGAAGGTCCAAGCACTTTGAATATCCATTGTACTTTGTAGTTATGAACTGTTGAACTGCTCTCAAATAAAACATAATTTCTACCAACAGTATCAGCAATTTCCTGAAGATGCATATACTGTACAGTATATATATACATATATACACACAATATGTTAGTCTCTCCAAGATATATATTAGGTGAAAGGAGTTACCCACGCTCTCATAAAGGCTGCATCAACTGCCAACCCGCAACTTAAGCCTCCCTTGACACGGACATACGGGGCACTCATTAAATAACTTTATCACTCGCCATAAATCTGTTAGCTATTAAATATTGTACTACTAATGTTTCCTGAGATACTTAAGTGATAACCATATTTGCAAGCTGTAATTTGTACATACTCTGACTTAACTGATAACATCCTGAGCTATATTACATTGGAATATTGTAAACATTATGAACAAGACATACCTGAGATGTTGAAATACAATCCTGAGCAAGTGTAATACAACATTAAGGGTCAAACAATGATTATCCTGAGGTAGATATTGAGGTCAAGAGACGACCAAACTCGGGCTAACGTAAAACATGTCCCGCCTTCCACTCTGCCACTAATTATGCCCACCATTTGCGGAGTATTATTAAGGACATGAATAATGCTAAGGAATTCATAGTAGATTATCATTAGCCCAAGTTTGCTCTATTGCATGTGGCTCCCATTTGACTGGGGACCTCGTTACATCACTATTTAAGGTTACAAAGAATTACAAAAAAAGAAAAGGCCTATGTGATAACTACCGAACACTCAACATTACTGGTAACAACTCGTTGGGCACTTCTCGGCAACTGGGCACCACAGCCTGGCTACTGCACTCTCTCTACAACAATGATAACGCTGCGGCCAAGTACCCAACTTAAAACTATATGATATTACGTCATGCAAAAAGTATATTGAGCATACGAGACTGACAATCGGGACTGCATCTAGGGGACATTTGGCCACACTTTGCATCAAACTGTCAACAACTTGGATAACAATACAGCCATCAATCTCTATTTTCAGAATAATGCTAAATGCAAGTAAAATATTATTAATCTATTTCATTTACCACACTGTTCATATATTTTATATGGAGATATACATCAATCCCAGCTGAAGTCATCACTGATTCAATCTCATCTCCAGAATCAAAGTTTGTATTCAAATATATAATGCAAGTTGCCTATTAACATATAATTCTTAAACCATCTCTATCATAATAAACGTGCAACATCTGAATACAAGAATACAACCGAGATTCAGCCAAGACTTGCAACTGACACACAATCATGCGAGGGTACTTGCCTAAGACTGTACTACAGTATTGGCTTGTCTTAAGCCAATCAGTAGTTTCCTAAGACAGCAGTACTGGCTTGTCTTAACCACTGCACTGCGCACCTGGTTTCGGCAAAAACTTCTTGGGGCAATTGTCAAGGACATATTCTTGTTGTTTTCATAAATATTCAGGTAAATTTAATGTCAAAATGTTTCCAAATTCAACTATTTTCATTTAAAAACACAAAGAGTAATGAAAACATTAAAAAACATTAAAATATAGCCAAATTAAAAAAAAAATAGCACAACTCTCAGAGCGCCTAAAGGCGCTTTGCACAGTGCAGGGGTTAAGCCAATCAGTAGTTTCCTAAGACAGCAGTACTGGCTTGTCTTAAACCAATCAGCACTTGCCTAAGACAGCAATACTGGGTCATCTCAAATGCACCATTACAGAGTTCCTACTTCCAGTACATGCCAAACCATCAGAACTAGAACAATGTATCACACCATACCTATGCAACTCTTCCCCCACCCCCCCACACACACACACATTCATCATCACTATTCAGTTCTAAATAAATGTCTAAGCAGAAACTCCTTGTTCATGTAGTTCATAAACAAGGTGGATATACACTTCAAATGTAATTTAAGCCACCTTTTCGTTCTTGAGTGTTAGCTTTCCATAATTCATTTTAGACATGCACCAAAGTTCTACATTAAAGTAAGTGGAATACTGAAGTAACTGAATGAAGACAAATGGTTTCCATTGAGTATAATAATATGGAGTATGTGAAGACCTGACTACTATACCTGGTTGATACCTGGTTGATACCTGGTTGATACCTGGTTGATGGGGTTCTGGGAGTTCTTCTACTCACCAAGCCCGGCCCGAGGCCAGGCTCGACTTGTGAGAGCTTGGTCCACCAGGCTGTTGCTCGGAGCGGCCCGCAGGGCCACATACCCACCACAGCCCGGCTGGTCCAGAACTTCTCTTAGAACACAGTCCAGTTTTCTCTTGAAGATGTCCACGGTCCACGGATTTAATACAACAACTATGTATCTAGGTGGTGTGTGTTGGTAGTTACCTTAAGAGAACACCGCCTCGTATTCCCGCTCTGGAGTTCCACACCGTCGCTGTGAGCCGTCACCGCACCATCCCATCCTCCTCTATCTTGCTGTCAATGTATATTTGTTGTTTCTTATTTTTCTGCACGAAGCAAATGATTAACCACCGGTACGTGCGGACTCTTGGAGTCAATTTTCATTGTTAAAACAAAAATGACATTGAAATAAATTACCTATCCTATATTGATTTTATACAACAATACAATTTGAACATAAATTTAATATTCTTTTATAATATCTTTTGACTTACTGAATTTTTCCAATAAAAAATGAAATAAAAATTTCAATGTAAAGCAACATTAAAAGTCAGAAATTCTTTAAGAACACAACAAGTCTTTCACAAGCACACGGTAAAGCCAATCTCCAAAAATCACACGAAATAAATCACATTCCATTCCATTATCTCTTGCTGGTAAAAGCCAACCTTGTATCTCTATTGAAGTATATAAATTGCACTAATAAAGAGTAGTTTTCAACTCGTGGCTAACAAGGGTCCTGTTTTTCCGATGCCCAACATTATTCTGCTTTATCAACATTTCTAATGCATCCCATATTTAACATTAAGTTATGACTATGAATAAGACACCGGATACAGAGTCGAGCCAACCCTGATGATAGACTAATGCCACCATTAGCACAGCACTAACCCTACACAGATTATAATGATGATGCTTGGGATGGAGGATGAGGGTGTTGTGGAGGTCCGGTGATGGCTGTGCCTGGAACTGCAGGTCCAGTGATGAGTGTGGCTGGGACCTGTTGATGGTCTTCGTGATCAACAATATGGTGCAGATTATCTTGACAATCTGCTTCAGCCAACAGCACAGAACGAGGGGTGAAAGTATCTCCGTACATGTTTTCTCTTTTGTGCATGCGCCTCACGTGGGACCGAAGGTTGTCACGGCGAGCAGCACGATAAGGGCAAAACGGGCACAAATGAGGTTTCTCGCCAGTGTGCATTCTCCGATGTTGTATCAACTGAAGGACAACATACAGAAAATTAATAACCATACTGAGAATGTCCAAGGCAGCCTGAACTTGAGGCAAGCCTCTTTTACAGTACAGATAACTAGCAGTAAATCAATTACATTAAATGTGGTTAAATCTCCTAGGTAAACTCCTTTCTATCGTAATGTGTGATGGAGAGGGACCATGATGCTGCATGTTGCACAGTGCAAAGTAGGTCTTATTAACCTAAGTGGTGAGTGTTAGATCAGAGCATCGAGGACATTATTACCAACTAAAAATGGTTCAATCACATTGGGTGATTGGGTGAAATATCTCATGATACACACAGGCTGGGTAAATGAGTACAGTGTGCAACAGGGCATGCAGTGAATACAGAGCACATAATGAGTATAGCACTGGGTATTAAACTATCATTCATTATTTAACAGAAACATGGCTAAGTAAAGACTATACCCACCTCTACAACTTAGCTGGTTAAAAACCATTCACAACTGTAGGCTTAATAAAAAACCAGCATTGAATGTAATGAAACGCCATTTTCTGGGTGAACCCAGAGGCTCCCCACAGCTATCCAGGCAAATATTGTTAATATTAGACTTTGGCATCAGCCAGCATGAATGGAGTTCTTAGGCCTACCGAGGACCAAGAGCCAGAACCTGGCCCCGTCAGAAAGGCACAAGGAGCAATGGCTTATAGAAACCCTCATGTGGTTGGAAACATTCTATGTCTGCCATTGACCGGGTCAGGCACCCAGAAAGATAAGCATCCCAAAACAAACCCTATTCTGGTTAAGAAATTGCTACTGAGAGCCGAACTAGTGGACAGAACTCCCAAGCAAAAACAAGCTAATGACATGATGTTACCACATCGCCATGCCTGCCGTCTGCACAGCTCCCCCCTCCCCAGGAATGGGAAGGGGGAGCCCCAGGACCCCTCGCGCCAGCTACCCAAGACCCAGTTCTGAGGCTGGATATCAAAAACATGTGAAAAAACGCTGACCGAAAGGAGGGAGGGTTGCGGAGGACAGACTCCGGGTCTCACCAGAAAATGGCGTTTCATTACATTCAACATTGTTTTTCGGGGGGGAGCCCCGTCAGCTCACCGGAGCTACTTACCAAAGACGAAAAAAAGAGGGACTTACCCGGGGGCAGTCGTTGCTCGCTCCTCAACGCGAAGCTGAGACAACTGGCTTCAAAATGCCGACCCAAAGTGACACAGGCCAATGAGGCCCAGGATATTAACTAAGTAACGCGCAACCAGAAACCCTGTTCGACCGCCAAAAACCCTGGGCATAAATGCCAGCCCAAGACATGCTGCCAAAGACAGCAGAAA
>WNGS01162647.1:3935523-3963039 GCA_020271785.1 Procambarus virginalis | reverse complement strand
AGCGCGTAGTGGTAGTGAGGGAGAGCAGAGTAGGGAACACAATATCTAATTTAGAAAGTATACACCGTCTTTGAGTCTTTCTAGTTATGTGTTTGTATGTGGGTGCTGAAGTATAGTCTCTGTGTTATGTATTGCCAAGGAACTTCTATTCATTTTTATTGGTAATGTAACATTTTCTATCCTGAAGTTGAATCTGATTTGATGATTTACTACAAATAAAATGTAGTAGGCTATTTTTTATGTTAGTGTGAGTTTGTTGGTTCGACATCCACAAAGTGGAGTTTTTTTATTCGTTGTTGACAAAGATTCTTTATGAGGGCGAATTGGGGGGTCCCAGTTTTATGTAGCGTTTAACCCCACAGTTGACCTGTTCGTTGACCCATTACTCTGTTCTGCAGTTCTACTGTGAAGGTCTCTTGTTAAACCATCTCACCCGGTCAGGATTAGACTCAGATCCTGTCAATTCTCAAATGAATCATTACACTCTTATGTCGACTGAAAGTTCACCAATTTGTTAAGCAAGATGATCAGTGCGTTTGCTGAACCTATGTAGCACTTTCTTGCTCATAATCACAGCATAGTCTAGAACAGTTAACATTTTGGTCCTGAAGGAATACAAGTTAAACTTGGATCACCTCGTGACCTCACGACCAACGTTAATAGTGAATCTCCTTGGCAAAACTGCAATTGTTTAAGTATGCCCTTGAGGCCTGGTTGGCGGGTCTTGGTATGCCCTTGAGGCCTGGTTGGTGGTCTTGGTATTCCCTTGAGGCCTTGGTTGGGGTCTTGGTATGCCCTGAGGCCTGGTTGGTGGTCTTGGTATGCCCTTGAGGCCTGGTTGGCGGTCTTGGTATGCCCTTGAGGCCTGGTTGGAGGTCTTGGTATGGCCTTTAGGCCTGGTTGGTGGTCTTGGTATCCCTTGAGGCCTGGTTGGCGGGTCTTGGTATGCCCTTGAGGTATGGTTGGTGGTCTTAGTATGCCCTTGAGGCTGGTTGGGGTCTTGGTATGCCCTTGAGGTCTGGTTGGTGGTTTTGGTATGCCCTTGAGGCCTGGTTGACGAGGTCTTGGGTATGCCCTTAGGCCTGGTTGGGGGTCTTGGTATCCCTTGAGGCCTGGTTGGCGGGCTTGTATGCCCTTGAGGTCTGGTTGGTGGTCTTAGTATGCCCTTGAGGCTGGTTGGTAGTCTTGGTATGCCCTTGAGGCCTGGTTGCGAGGTCTTGGTATGCTCCTTGAGGCCTGGTTGGGTGGTCTTGGTATGCCCTTGAGGCCTGGTTGGCGGTCTTGGTATGCCCTTGAGGCCTGGTTGGTGGTCTTAGTATACCCTTGAGGCCTGGTTGGCGGTCTTGGTATGCCCTTGAGGTCTGGTTGGTGGTCTTAGTATGCCCTTGAGGTCTGGTTGGTGGTCTTGGTATGCCTTGAGGTCTGGTTGGTGGTTTTGGTATGCCCTTGAGGCCATGGTTGGCGGGTCTTGGTATGCCCTTGAGGCTGGTGCCTGTTGAGGCTTGGTTGCACTGGGTCTTGGTATGCCCTTGAGGTCCCAGGGGCGCCTTCAGCTATCAGTGGTTACTCGTCCCAAAGGCGCGTTCCTTTTCCCAACAGAGACGCTACTATAACCATAAGCAATTGATTTGATTTGATTTATAAGTCTTTGTTTTCCCCACCACCCATTGCACATCGTCACCCCTTCTCCGTTGCGGGGTTCCTAAATTCAAATTCAAAACAAAATCAACAAAAACAGTAATTGACCATTCTCTGCTCTACATTATGTAAAACACAAAATTATATATTTATATTGCTTTATTATTTTTTTTAATTGTATTTATCTAATGATAATACTTCTATTTTGAATTTATATAAAAATACAACAATTTAATAAATCTTGCTTTACATCTGTAAATCCAAAAATATATATGTATATTCTTATTATTTTCTTTGATTTTATTTATCTAATAATAATACTTTGTTTGTATTTATATATAAATACATCTATTTGATACATCTTGCCTTATATCTGTAAATTTAAAAATATTTATTTTATTCTTATTATTTTCTTTTAACTTATTTATCTAATAATATAACTTTATTTTATATTTATATAGAAATTGCATACATGTGATAAAGGCAACAGAGGAAATTCATAGTTTAAAAATAAATATAAATTAGGTGAAGCTAATAATACTGAAGTATCCCATACCTATATACGCAAAATTGTCTTCCTATTTTCAAACAAATGTTCTCCTCGTCCCATTTCTCTTTCCCCCGTGACAGAGCCGACGCAGGCGGGCTGGAGGGCATCAAGGAGGAACTCACCACTATTGAGAACTCCCTTATAGACTGATGGCCATTGTCATGATTACTACAACCCTACCAGCCACCACAACAACCCTACCAGCCACCACAACAACACCACCAGATACCACAAAAACACCAGCTACCACAACACACCAGCCAGCTACCACAACACCCTACCAGCCACCACAACAACCCTACCAGCCACCACAACAACACCACCAGATATCACAACAACACCACCAGATACCACAACAAACCCACCAGCTACCACAACAACCACAAACCAACCACACAACAACCACAACCACACCAAAACACACCAACAACCACAACCACACCAAACAACCACAACCACACCATCTACCACAACCACACAACTACCACAACCACACCAACAACCACAACCACACCAACTACCACAACCACACCAACAACCACAACCACACCAACTACCACAACCACACCAACTACCCCAACCACACCAACTACCACAACCACACCATCTACCACAACCACACCATCTACCACAACCACACCAACTACCACAACCACACCATCTACCACAACCACACCATCTACCACAACCACACCATCTACCACAACCACACCAACTACCACAACCACACCATCTACCACAACCACACCATCTACCACAACCACACCAACTACCACAACCACACCAACTACCACAACCACACCATCTACCACAACCACACCATCTACCACAACCACACCATCTACCACAACCACTCCAACTACCACAACCACACCATCTACCACAACCACACCAACTACCACAACCACACCATCTACCACAACCACACCATCTACCACAACCACACCATCTACCACAACCTCACCAACTACCACAACCACACCAACTACCACAACCACACCATCTACCACAACCTCACCAACTACCACAACCACACCAACTACCACAACCACACCATCTACCACAACCACACCATCTACCACAACCACACCAACTACCACAACCACACCAACTACCACAACCACACCAACTACCACAACCACACCATCTACCACAACCTCACCAACTACCACAACCACACCAACTACCACAACCACACCAACTACCACAACCACACCATCTACCACAACCACACCAACTACCACAACCACACTACCAAAAACTCTAGACAATTCCTCGAAAGGTTTATCATCCAAACTGGTGCTAGTGGCGGCGTCAGCAGCAGCAGCTGGTCGTCGTGTGAGGTCAGTGGGCGACGGCCCAGTCTGTGACTCCAACACGACAGCTACTGACGACGACGACGACGACCTGTGTGCACGACTGACCACCACCCTGGGGGACATCCTGCAGGTGACGCAGGAGGTACGGGCCGGGAACATCTCGCAGGATCAGCTAGACAGACTGTCCAATTACTCGCAGGAGCTGGACAGTATTGTGGATGAGGCAGCGGACAATACGGACTTTGTCGACAGTCTGGATAAGGCGGCGCTCAAGGCTCAGGTCGACCACTTGGAAGAGGTAAGGGACGGAACAACGGGAAACTTGTAACGCGTTCATGAGTCAGTTTGCTTCAGTTTATCATTAAAAGTTTTCTATTTATGAAGAAAACCTTTTTATATATATATTTGGGATAAGGGCAGGGCAGGCAGCCTTCTAATTTGAGTGCCAGTTATAATAATAATAATAATTTATTCACAAGAAGGTACAACGGGTTGGTGAGATTATTTGATGTAGCAAAAATTATATTATGCACATATGATAAAAGATCCTTGGGTGTAGGTTGATCAAATATTGATATAAGGAACCTACTTTTACTTTCAACTGCAAAACTTATATTCATTTATAGGCTGTATTAGTAGTGTAAATATTGACACACAAGTCCTTTTTCATTGCAATTTAGGATCTGAGCCACTTATGGGGTCCGCCTCTTCCTTTCAACATTTGTCACAATATTTGAACAATTAATATATAATCATGCAACATGTTTTAAAGTGAATATTAATACTGACCTTTAATATTTCCCACACCAGCTACACGCCAGGGGTGTCAGTTACTATAAGGTCCCATTTCACTCACAGTCACATGTCAAAGAAATGAGGTGATAATATTTATTTTATCTACACAATCGATATGTATAACAGTTCTCTATCTCAACTGATACAGAGTTCCCTCCCTAACGGTGTGATGCATCAGGACAATAATGATCTTATAACCATCCTGTGCAGAAGTGGTTGGGCATGTTTCCTTTCACGTAAGCAGTAATTAGCGGGTTCACCTAGCAGTAATTAGGTACCATCATATGGGAGAAGTTCAGTAATTCGACTTTGCAGGAACCTCAATACCAGCCTAATGTATATACATACACAGGCTGCCTGTCCCTGACAATACAAATTATTGTACAAAACGTGTTTCGGCTTCACACACGTGGAGTTCGCAGATCGAGTCTACTAGAACCCAGGTGAATCGAAAGCAAATTTTTGTAGTATTATTAATGATTTCCTGTGCCTTTAACTGCATATTTCATTTTAATTACACATTTCACTGATATTTAATGAAGTAACTGAACACTGAATTAGTCACTGTTCCTTTCTTCAGCAAAGACAAGGGCTGTTGCTCCATATTGAGAAGCAGGTGCCCAGCTTTGAGTAACAGGTTGTGTCAACATTTACACTACTCATGCAACTTGCTAACATGTTGTGTCAACATTTACACTACTCATGCAACTTGCTAACATGTTGTGTCAACATTTACACTACTCATGCAACTTGCTAACATGTTGTGTCAACATTTACACTACTCATGCAACTTGCTAACATGTTGTGTCAACATTTACACTACTCATGCAACTTGCTAACATGTTGTGTCAACATTTACACTACTCATGCAACTTGCTAACAGGTTGTGTCAACATTTACACTACTCATGCAACTTGCTAACATGTATCTCACCACTGGACATTTGTGCACAGACGATACAGCTGGCCGAGGAAGTAGTTGATAAAAAGTTATCAGGTGGAGATAACAACAGCGATGACACTCTGGCCATTGTCCTAGGCACCTTGGGCGGCGTTCTGGCCGTCGCACTCATTGCCTTTGGCTGCTACGTTTTCTATACAAAGAAAAATAAGAAATCGAAGGTGTGTAGCTTAACCATTTGTTATTTGGATCTCATCCACTTTGGTTCATCAGTACAGCGGAGGCCTCGCTATTTGCAGGTCTACGTTCGATGCCTGAAGGCTCAAGTGATTGGGCACCAATCCTTCCTTAAGTTCTATCTGAGTTTCTTGTCCTCATATCCCTTTCAAATGCTATATAGTCACACTGAACCAATACTTCCTCCTAATATTTACCTTACCTTTTACGCTGGTTCAGTTTCATAATAAACATATTTACAAATTAAGAAAATTCCTGTTTTAAACATATATGAAAATATATTTTAATTCCAACAGTCACATATTGAGAGCAGCCCACTGCACGACTTGAAGGAGTCGGAGCGAGCAGAGGACAACAGTAGCTTCAAGAATGATGAGACTAGCATCAAGATTGATGAAGACTGACATACCCTGTGACGTGTGGTATATACTCGTCTATGTGTGCTCTATAGGTGTTTATATACACTGAGAGGTGTACTCTGTTTCTTGGTGTATACACCTTAATCCTGGACTATGTTCAACACAATTCCCCATTCTGTCTACACATTATATTATCTCAGTTTTCACTATTTATAATTTAAAAGATACTCGAATCTTTAAATATTTTAGTAATTATAGTGTTCTTAAAGACAGGGAACAAAACACTGATCCACATTCTGTATTAACAATGTTCATCTTGGCGCATCAGTACTGACTGGTAACCGATCATTTACTCTGACTTACATTGTACTAATAATGATTATATCACTTATGATCATTAATTAAGCTTTCTAAAGCTACAATTTTAATCCAAAGGTCCCAATGTCGAGGACAGGAAGCCTGTGTACATATATAATTTATATATCCTTGAGGGTCCTTCACAAGATGGAACTATTGACTCTTCCCAGGATGCCAACCCCACAACAGTTCCCTGACTCCCGGGTACCTACTTACTGCTAGGTGAACACAGGCATTAGGTGAAAGGAAACGTGCACAACCGTTTCTGTCCCACTTGGGAATCAAACCCATTATCCCGTGATTGTGATTTAAAAATGAAGCCTACTGTGCTACGAGACCCTAAGTACACCTTTTACCCTTAATAAAAAAATCTGCATTTGCTGTTATTGTGAATTATTTCATAATGAATCTATACTTCTACTTATGTAAGGCTGAGGATACAAAAATTGCATTAGTCTACCTTTCATCATTAAATATATGACTTCAGAAACTGTATATCATTGCTGTAATTTCTTAACCATTCATGTGTATTAACTTGCTTCAAATATATTGTTAAGTATTTTTTTAAATTACATATAATTCTTTACATTAACATAAGTTGTATGCAATTATTAGTTAGATATTATATACAAATACTGAATCTAAATAAATAAATTTTATAAATTATATATAACTCTCCATATTATCACATGTATGTATTTAATAGTTAAATATTATATACAAATACTGAACGTACTAAGTGACCTCTTTGATCCGCTGTATAATATAAGACTATCACTATACACCGAGAAGTGATCTCAAGAGCTTACAGTCAGCCGCCATCGAGAGCAGACGTGCGATGTCCCATCGCCGATGCGAGTGTATCTAGTCACGCAAAGAGTCGGGGCAGCTATTCCGCCATTGTAGTACGGTTAGGCTAGTGACATGCATAGCAGGTTTGGATTTACTATTAACTTATCATCTTATCACAATGTTTAGTTTTAGTTCATTTATTATGCACCCCATACCCATCTTGTGGGCGGTAGTGGAGTTACAGAGGCACATAATGGGCTCAGGGACTGAACCCCACAATTCATTTAGCTAAGCAAGTTACAATCTTGATGAGCTAGTTACAAAATTCAATATAAGTCGTCACATCAACAATGGGTTCGAGATCGACCTCAAATACAGGTTCTAAATTAAGCAACTGACATATGTGGAGAGCTAGTGTCACAATTGATATGTTTGTCCTGCACACCGCCCCCATCCAGTGGGCAGCGGTGGATAGGTTACAATCACTCAGTTACTACCTACAGTTAGCAAACTGGGGATATTTGGCTAAAATTTCTGGTGATGACGATTAAAATTAACATTAAGTTCACTGGGTACATAGCCTCCACTGAGAATGACCTTGCAATGGCCCTGAGCTCTATTGCAGAAGTTGCCCCTGTAGATATTCACATCAAACTTCAAAGAGGAGCCACAGTAGAGCTCTCCAATGAAGACGAGATCAGGAAACGTCTCAACCCTGACCTCCAAGACGCCTTTAAGAGGCTAAACATCGAACTAGATCCCGCGGCCCAACACCATGCTGCAAGATCGGTCTTTGTAACAAGACTCAACACTATGATCACCGCCCGAAGTAATGATGACATTAAGAATGAATTCACCACGGTAAACGACGGAATCCAGGTCTCTCTGCTTATCCGGTCTGGTGTCACCGATAAGTTGAAGCATTTGAGCCCATTTTTCTCCAGTTCCCTGGCTTGGTCTGGAGTGTCCAGTGTTAATTTAAGTGCTGTTCGGGTAGAGTTGGGATTGTGGATTTTAAATATCTATATATACAAAATCCATAATCCCAACTCTACCCGAACAGCACTTTTCTTCAGCCCAAGCCAGGGAACTGGAGAAAAATGGGCTCAAATGCTTCAACTTATTGGTGACACCAGACCGGATAAGCAGAGAGAGTCAAACAATTCTTCAAGTGCTTTGAGTTTGGCCACCTAGCTCCCCCAATGTCAGGCAAATGGCGAATAATGCAGCAACTGTGCAGAATCTCACCGTTTCACTGCGTGCACTGAAACCACCCTGAAATGTGCCCTATGCAGTGGGAACCACAAGGCAGTGGCTGCTCACTGCCCCAAAAGGAAGGAGAAATCCAGAGGATTCTGGACCAGACGATGCACGCCACCACACGTACCCAAACTACACCACAAAACATGGGAACACAAGCCTTCCCCAACCTTCCTCACCAGGGACCCGACCCCAATGTGCACCCACCACCACCAAATGCTAACCAAGTGCAACCCCAAGCATGGGGGGGGGGAGCCAGACCAAACAGGCTGATCCGTCATCCGCCCAGCTAAACCTAATAACCGCTGCTAAAACCCCTCCAGTCCAAGTATTGACTGTGATCGCAGACAGGGTGGCCCAGAACGACCCCGCCCAATTCATAAGAATAAACAGCCTTCTTCAGGACAATAAACTCCCTCTAGTGTGCATTCCTGCAGACCTACTTTCTCCTGAAGCCTAGACTGAACAGCCAACTCCTCCTCCTCCACCCCACAATCCTGCCGGAGTCCTCCACCCCGGCACACAGACCACAGAGACGCCAGCACTTCCAGTCTCAGATCATCCCCAGAAAGTCAACTCTGGAACAACCTCCCGGGCCAAGTTTACCCAGATTACCCATATCCCAAGACGGCCCCCATACGCTCAACCACCATCCACATCAACACTGGCCCGAGGGGCACACTCAGAATCCCCACGAGGACTCCACCGACTCCAGCTCGTTCTCCGACGAATCAGTGGACATCGAGGGCGAAAACTCCTCGGATAATGACTGCCCTGAAGACAACGTTCACTTCTCTACCGATGCCGAAAGGAAAAATGGTGTTCAGAGGTACAGGAGGGACTCGGTACCGTCCGATCACACGAAAAACGGTTCGACACGGAGGGGGAACACAACCACAACTTATCTATAATAATGGGGCTGAAGATAATCCAGATCAACACCCATCACTTTCTAAACAATCAATACTTACTAGAGATAGAGCTCAGTAAACAACCCCGAGGTGGTCCTGCTCAACGAGACCTCGACACGCCAGATCAACACATTAAAATTCACGATTACACGACGATTGAAAAGAACGAGGAGCCGAACAGGGTTGCGGCTATCCTGGTCAAGAGAGGCTGCTTGTTCACAAATATCTATCTGCAGGAGGGGAACCCCTTGGCGATTGAACTCTCCACCACCCACGGCCCTCTTGCACTCCTACAAACATATATACCCCCTGGCCAGCAAGCCATTCCATCGAGGGCAATTCACAAAGTACTCAACAGCAACGTGCCAGCACTCCTTGCAGGTGACTTTAATACACACCACGCTGCGTTCTTCACTGCCCCTAATGGTAGAAATGACATCAAAGGTAGACTCCTGAACAACCTCCTGATGGCAAGGAACCTAACCTTCCTCGGCCCTTTTTTCCACTCTTACGTCGGCGCTCACGCGGGAACTCCGGACTTAGTTCTGTAAAACCACAATTGTGGCATCTTTCAGTCCACAATCACCCCGGGTGGGGATGTGGGATCTGACCACATCCCGATATTTATCCATCTTCAATCGACCCCCTTCAGGACCATAGGTACTCCCAGACCCCAACTCAGTACCCTTAGACTCCGCCCTTACATGGATGCCCTGGGTGACGATCCGGTAACAGTCTTACAAGACTGCCCGACCCACGACATAGATGCAGCAGTGGACCTCCTCCATACCCGCATCACTGAAGCAACACTTGCAAACTGCGACCTAACCAATACAAGAGTCATAAAACAGTACGACCCAACAAGGGAAATAAGGGAAAAAGTGAGAACATACCAACAAGAGTGCATCAGAAGGACTCGTACCGGCCTTCCCCATTTACACACAATTCAGACCCTCAGACGAGACGTGCTAGTGCTCACGCTCCTTCACAAACGTCATATCTGGGGCTAGTTGATCAACCAGGCCAACAATTACAACAGTGAGCCAGCCGCGTTCTGGAGGAAAATTAAACAACTCCTTGGCTGGACTGCCACCCCTCTCTCCCATCTCAACCATACACACACCAACGCCAACAACGAGGTAGTCACGACCAGGATTGAGAACCCCCAGCACCAGGCCAACTACATGGGAGAGGTCTGGCGCGGAATATTCACCGAAAACCTTAACCAGGTTAACCTTGAGAATCATTGGAGGGTGGGTCTATGGGCTCAGGAAAGCGAGGAAAACTTTCACAGCAGACCATTCATCGACGATGCCCAACTCGATCCATCCCACCCCATTACTAGACCGATCACTCTTCTAGAGCTGAGGGAGGTCCTGAAGAATACCAAGAACAAGCTCCTGGGCTTACTGGTATTACCGTCACCCAACTCAAGTTCCTTCCCATTAACTACATCCAAATCCTTCTTAGCATCTATAATGCCATCCTGGCATCCGGGCACCTATACATTGTACTTAAGACTGCAAAGATGATTTTCATTCCCAAACCAGGCAAGAGCAGATAATGTACTCCCCTGTGAACTACCGACCGATCTCCTTACTAGAAACGACAGGATAATGCTTCGAGAAGATAATGTCAAACAGGATTAATTACTATATGGAATACCACCACCTCTTCACAGAAAAACAGTTCGGTTTCAGGTACCAGAGGTCGACTCAACATGCAAATCAACGTAATCTACGACGCAGCCGACAGCGTTCGCAAACAAAACGCTTAGCGTTTTGCTTGCGAACGTTTGTTTTGCAACCTGCCCGAAACGCTTTGCGTAATAGTAGCTTTAGGCATTGTATGTACTAGCTCTACCTATAAATCTATCATTTTTTGTAAAACCTCTTGTATGTATGTACTTTACCTGAATAAACATTTATTTATTTATTTATAAGAGCAAACGGCAATAATAGCGACAAGAGATGTACACAAGGCATTTGACAGCCTCTGGCACGACGGACTCTTCTTCAAGCTGACCAACCTGCCTCACCACAACTGGACCGTCCTGAGACTGATCAACATCTTCCTAAAAAAACAGGAGGATCATCCCAATGTTTAACACTACAACAACAGCTGCATTCACACCTATGGCAGGGGTCCCCAAAGGGTCATGCATCAGCCCTGTTCTCTTTAACCTTTTCGTGAATGATTTATCACACCCCATCCACAATGACACCATTATCACCCAATTCGCAGACGATGTCATTCACGTTGTCACGTCAATGCCTGCAGGACAAAATACAAAACACGACATGGTGATAAGGAAGGTCAAGGAGGAACTAGCCGCCACTGCAACGTGGGAGAGGGAGTGGAAAATCGTGACCAACCCCAGCTAAACTCAACTATGCTCGATAGGCTGCTGGGTTAGCTCCCTGGGAGCTATCAACATTGGAGGCACGCTGACAAGGGTTCAGAACTCAACCACGATCCTGGGATATAACATAGCAAGACTCCTGAACTCTAATGAACATATCAACAGGAAGGCAGCAATTGCCAGGACTCAACTAGCCAAGTTATATCGCTTTCATCAGGCCCCACAACATGTAAAACTTCACCTCTACAAGATGCTCATTCGGTCAACCCTAGAATACCCGGACACCAACTCACTCTGGCAAAGAAATCGAACATGCTGAAACTGCAACGGGTCCAGAACAGGGCACTCTGATTTGTGGCAAATGTATCACTCTTAGACAGAGTGCGCATAGAAGACCTTCATAACAGACTGAGGATTGACCCACTGAACGTTCGCCTGAGTCGCCTCTCAATCAAACAGCTATATAAAATGAAAAGTATGTACATGCCAAATCGTGAGGACCCCTTTGTTGTCCTCAACACGACGAACTACACTATGCTCGACCAGCCCCACAGGTCGAGGAGGATGTCCCCCCAACAAAGGGTAAGACGATACATCCACGACAGAGCCTACCCCAGGCCCAGGATCTTAAGCAACCTACCACAAGAGGATGAATGGCAGCCACCAGCCCCACTGTACACAAGTCCTACGACCTGAAACCCACCGAATAAAGATTTAAAACCTCCACTAAACCACCAACCACTGATGAAAAGCCAAGCACAGCTCTCCAGGAAAAACGGCGAGTGGCTACTTAAATCAACCACCACCGACACTATGGCTACTCACCGACAGCTGATCAGGAAAAAAACGAGCCCCCTACTAACCACCATGCATCACCTACATACACTCACCCATCACTTCTCATCACAATCAACCCCAAAGTGGTTGGGTCACTTACCTGTACCCCCTCCTCTTCCTCATACCCTAATCCTTTTCAAGTTTTCTTACATCCTCCCCCATCCTTCTCTTCCTGATTTACCAGTCCTATTGTGTCTTGAAACTGCAAATTGAACTTGAAAACTTCATCCTAAACATCTGAGTGTCTTAACAGAAAACGAGGAAAATAAATGGGGAGGTATATGTAACAGCCCCATAAGTGCAATTATGTACTATGTAACAGTCAGGAAATGTACTTATTACACTTAGTATTAAACCGTACTGTCATTTTTGGAGTCTCCGTGGTGTAGTGGTAAGACACTCGCCTGGCGTTCCGCGAGCGCTATGTCATGGGTTCGTATCCTGGCCGGGGAGGATTTACTGGGCGCAATTCCTTAACTGTATCCTCTGTTTAACGCAACAGTAAAATGTGTACTTGGATGAAAAAACGATTCTTCGCAGCGGGGATCGTATTCCAGGGACCTGCCCGAAACGCTACGCGTACTAGTGGCTGTACAAGAATGTAACAACTCTTGTATATATCTCAAAAAAAAAAAAAAAAAAACTCGGAGGATGGGTTGCAGATACTTTATCCCAGTGTACCTACGACTATATTGGAGGTCAAAATTATAATTTAACTGATCAGCAACTCAGCTTAATATGTTAGTTAATTTCACCATTAACTCTGAGAGCTTGATTCACTAACCCATACAGAAAGCTTAACTGCCTAAGTCATAGACTTATATGTTATATAAGCTTTTCTTGCTATATCTTCAGCGCGTATATGACTCCGTCAGTCAGAAACTTGCCCAACATGCACTTCCTCATCACATCCGCTGAGAGGTGCTGAGTTAAAGTGTGTTCCCTCATTAGCGACGTACATGAAAATCTCTCATTTCTCTTATGACATACTGAGGTAAGCCGCCTGCCTCCCTTCCTCCCTTCTCTCAGAGAGGACATACTAAGGTAAACGATTTCCTTCCTTATGCAGACTTTCCTTCCTTAATCGAGACATGGCGAGTCAACTCTTGCCAAAATGGCAAGAATATTACCGTCCAGGGAATGTTCTCTTGCTATAAAAAGAAAAAAGTTTTTCATTCGTAAAGTCTGCAAAAGCTCCATCTCGCTTCCATTTGTTTTTATCGGCTATTTGAAGGAAAGCCAAAAGTTGTACAAAAGGAGAGATGATTGACTCACGCTTTTGGTGGCTTTTATACAAAGCTTTACAAGTTAGTTGAAATTGATGACTGGTCCACTTCTTTCCTTATATAATAACCTCAAACAGAACCGGTGCTCGGGAATGCCTTTATAGTTAACTTTGTGGACAAAGAAATTATTTACCAAAATTGTTGTTAACTGCCTATTTGTTTCCCCAATTAGGTTCCCATTCTCTAACTCTTGCTTATTAAGCCTAGTTATTAACTACTCCTCGTTAACTTTCTCTTTAAAAGAGAGCTAAACTTGTGCCCAATTCATGCCCCAGGGCGCCTTGTTTGGGATCCATAGTGATTCACGTGTAAGGTATTCTGCCTTATATTAAACATACTTTATAAGACATCCGGAGAGAGAGAAAGAGAGAGAGATAATCATTTGATAACAGTATGTGTAAAATCTTAATGTCTGTGACAAACGTTTCCATAAAACACTCTCTCCTATCTCCTCTATTCTCTCTCTCTCTCTCTCACCCAGGCATCTTATCATGAAGTATATGTAATATAAGGCAGAATACCTTACACATGAATTTCTATAGATTAGGCCCCATTTAGATCATCAGTTCAGTTTCGGTCGCCGTACATTAAAATGCGTCCAGCATAGGATGACAAAGTTAATCCAGCATATTAGAAACATGTCATATGAAGAAAGATTGACAAAGTAAATTACATTCTCGAGAAATGTGAAGAATTATGACATGACAGATGTGTACAAGTGGATTATTGGTCGTAACAAATGGATATTCTGATCAGAGTAAGAAAAGCTTTCTCCAGCCAATGACAGTTAATTTATAACACTCAAAATTTTACGGTGGCGATACAAGATTGTTAACTTGATGAAATTATTTTTTTAATAAATTTATTTACTGAAGATCTTAATTCATGACTAGTATTATATGGAAAATTTTGCTTATTTAAAAATATATCTTAAAATGTTTTATAGAAATACAATAATATTAAAAAATATTGTAAATTGTTTATTTGTTAATCAAACAATTAAATTTTAAGTGTAATAATATAGGAATGAATGTAACCGCAGAAGGCCTTTTGGCGCACATGAGGCAGCTCCTAAGTAGTCAAGTTTATGACTAGATCCATGTGTGCCATCTCAGCTCATGGTTGACAGATGGTTGAGTGTGACGGATGAGCGTGATGTAACACCATATAAAAATGCCACCATTGTAACACCTCTTTAGTATAACACCATTATAAAATAAATGTATACTAAACTATTAATGTAAACACTACTACTTATCCTGAGTAACACTTCCTATCGGTTGCACTTGGTAACACTGTTATTGAACACTGTAATATAAGCTGACATATGATGGTTACACCGGAACCAAAAGGTGCAATGCGAAAGGAAATGCTTCACAGGATTAAATAACGCTGCCACCATATGCCTTGACCATTGAGACTAACAAGCAACGAGGCAAGAAACATTGCTTGACTTGGAGAGTACTTTCTATAACTGTCATTAATTATGGGACGGTTGTCAGACACTATATTCAAAAGACTAAGAGGATTCAAAAATTGACACAGATGGGAAATTTAACAAAAGTTTATTGAAACCAAAATTATGCTAATTACCACTTATAAATCCTACTCTAACACTGGCCAAGAGTTATGAAATTTAGACATGGAACAAAACCTCAGAGATCACACACATTACCTTAAGACCTCTGTCTCTCCATCCGGTGGAATCACTGTCTCTCCCTGATTGTGAGATGTTCTTCACAGACCCTCTCTCAACCCCGGAGTCCCGCACTCTCCCTTCTAAGTCTCTACAGGACCAATATATTCCCTCGAAAAAGGGGGGGAGAGATTTGGTGTTGCTACCTACACCAAGAATGTAAAACGATCGGGCCACACGTGCACAAACACTTAAGAATTTTAATAAGCTTGTTTGACATTCACCATACACTCTTCAACATACAAGATAATCCGGAGGTCATCTGGGCTAACCTCTTGGAGAAGGCTTCCCTGGGTGTGAATTCTAAGGGGGGGGTGGTCATGGGTGTTACAGTGATCGATCACGTGCTTAGCGTGAAGGCACTCTCGCGCAGGCGACCCGGGTGCGAAATCCCGCCGGGGTCCTCTCGGCGTGAGGAAAAGATTGTGTGAGAGTCAACTATTTTGTTAAGAAATTAATAGCTCTTGGACCTAGATCTTAATAGTTCTAAACAATCGTATTTTGTACGTAGTAAACTCACATTCTCTCTAGCGTATGGAATCATAGTTATACGATTTGGTCAACCTTAGAGGATTTTTTTTTCTTTGCAAGTAGTAACTCGGCAGTTTCTTGCAGAGTGACTTAGTTTCAAGAGAGTTGACGTTGTAATAATTTCCAGTCATAGTTGTGTTTTATGAAGTTAACTGCTTCTTATTTTTAACGATTTCACTGTGTCATACTTTTTCAGACTACTCGATACCTTTATTTTTTAAATAAAGTTTACATGCTGTTTTCAGTATATATGTAAACCCCTTTCACCACTACTACCCCCCCCCCTCGCCACTAATTCATTCGTAAGTCAAATATCAAGGTAAATTATTCTTGCCAGCGTGACAGGCCTTTTATGAAAGTGAGAATTCATGATTTTAGTTCATGTATAATCTCCCAGAGTAACCCTTTCCACTACCGCCCACAAGATGGGTATGGGGTGCATAATAAATGAACTAAACTAACTAACTAACGTTGTATTTCAAATTTGAATTGTGATTATTGGAAACTTTGGGTCGGGTCAGGTCAATGGATTGGCCTGGCCAGGCCCAGTGGGAACAATATCCAAAGAGTGACGCAAAATCAACGTTAAAGCCATGTAGAACTAACGTCGCTCATGGATACTATATGCTCCCCAAATTAGGTATTATTTCAGTTACTTCATATTGTAAACCAGTTAGAATTTTCCTCACATGGTTTACACGGCAATGTGTAAATCATTGGATGATTGCTTTACATGCCACTGTCTTCCAGACTTCCCTTTTAAACCAGCTCGTTATCTAAAGTTCTAAACAAAGGAATGTCGGGTTCACAACGAAAATGTTACACTCAAATAAAATCTACGACACACATATGTAAATGTAAATAGCATCTGCTTGTTAGAGCCATTTAATAGATCTGCTTCAAATCTCTTTATTTTTATGTAATTCCGCTGATAAACATTTACTTGTGATGACGAATTACATGGATAAATTATCGTTCATAAAACCTCCAAATACCCTGTTTACAAATAAAAAAAATAAAACATTCAGCTTGCCTTACAGCTGATTACAGTCGAACTGTAACAGTTTAGGTGTTGGACTTAAAGTTAAGTAACCTCTGGAAGATTATTAAGAGCCACCTAAGCTGCTAACTGACCAACCAGCAGATATACTGTAGTTAATGAATAAATATATCGAGACTCAACTTCTGACTCCAAGAATATGTATCCCGTCACACAGTAATAGATATATGTGGAGGCGAGCAGGAAGTGGGTATTATAAAAGAGTATTATAAAGAGCTAAACTGCTAAATGACCAACCAGCAGATATACAGTAGACGACGAATAAATATTTCGAGAAGCAACTTCCGATCGACTCCAAGAACATATATCCCGTTATATAGGAGAAGATATATATGGAGACGAACAGGAAGTGGGTACAGCTGAAGGTACAGTGTTGGGGAGAAAGAGCTGGGCTTATCCCAGCTCTTGTTGGGATAAACAAGAGCTGGGTTAAGGCTTCAGAACTTGCCCTGAGCGACAAAATAAAAGCAGCAGCAACGAGGCGAGGAGTTGTACACTTCTTTATTCCTTCTTGGAGAATTATTCTTTCTTCGTGTTGGGTTTTTATTCTTGAAGATTCTTTATACTCTATTTAATAGTGAACAAAAAATATATTCAGCAAGCAATTAACCTTCTCCATTTGCATAATAATTAATTAACCTAAATATTTCAAAAGTTTCAATGCAAATATTCCTCTTTCCTAACGAAATCTGAAACCGTCTATATGGAATCATTTAGGATTTTATAATAGGAATTTTCTAGTTATACACAAAATTAACAATCTAATTCTTAGTTCGTTTACCCGAGATTATTTGTCAAGTAAATTATGGAAAATAACACTTAATCCGTCATCAATATTGAAGGTGATCCCAGCATCCGGAAAACACATTTTTAAATTCGGATACGTGATTAAGTTGGATTATCCGGACGTGACTAGACAGTAATTAGTAGATACTTAAATACTTTATTTGAATTAAATGTTTTACGGTAAATCACTTTATTAATTGTTGATGTACATATGAAGTCGGCCAATTGTCGCCCAATGTCAGTTAATTAATGGAACCAGAGATTCTCCATTTCACTATATAAATTTCTACGCCAGGTCTTGCCCCCATTATCCAGAGTAAATGGGAGGAACTTTGGTAAAGTCCTGCCTCATTAATCACACCAATTGTATAGTCGTAATGGATCATATGGAACCTAGATACCGTTTAACTTATGCTCTTTTTGTCCTGAAGCGAGTCTCCCCCTCTCTCAATTAACATTCCTTTCCACCAGAAGTAGACCCAATAACGTTAAACCCTTTCAACCATCAGCACACTCTTCCATCAATCGTTATCCTTCCTACAGCGGTAATCAGTTCCACCAAATAATGAAACGCCTAGAAAGAGGAAATAATTTTACATCATCATCAAGTCAAATGTTGTAAATTAGATTTTAATGTTAGAATTTGGCTTACTAAATGTGAACCAGATGACTTTTTTTCATAATTGGCTGGTGATCGAGACATAGAAGTAGTAGGAAGACACATAGTAGTAGTAGCTGACTTTCTCTTATAGTAGTAGTCGTAGAGACATAGTAGACATACCAATCTACACAGAAGTAGATTCACAGCCATGTTAACTTGGTCTTGGTAACCCGCCGGTCAGTGTGGCTGGAGGAGAGAGTCATAAACACACGTTCCTTTCTAAAGCCAACTCCAACCCACTAAGAGAGAATCATATTTTAACTGATGATTGATCAGCCTTTGAAGTTAAAACAGATCCAGCTCGCATACACTTCCTACCTAATATATGACTAACAAACACTTAAAAACAGTCGATAATTATATATATATGAAATTTATTTTACGAGAGAAAATCTTTTAGAGAGAAATGCTTGCAAAATTTATTTTGCAAATTCTCTGAACTCTTCGAATAGCCTAGCATGTCTGAGTAACTTTTTTTTTAACCACATACTGTTGTTGATTTAGATAATGTGTTCTATCCTGACACGTCTTTTGTACTACACGACTTTTTCGTTTTTTAATGAAAAGCTTCGACATGTGATCTGTTTTATCTAGCCAATCGGCTCGCCCTGTCCTAAAGCTGACCATCTGGTTGGCCTGATCTGTTTAGTTATGGTTTAGGGTCGTTCTTTCCGTCTGTGTACGGCCCAAACCACTTAGGGTGGACGTTAGAGCGACAGTCTGGCTTCCTGCCGGTCAGCGTTCAATCCCCGACCGTCCACAAGTGGTTAGGTACTATTCCTTCCCCCGTCCCATCCCAAATCCTTATCCTGACCCGTTGCATTTATCCCATTCCCGTTTTAAATTTATCCCATTCCCGTTTTAAATTCATCCCATTTATCCCTGACCCGTTCCATTTATTATCTGACCTATGACCATTCCAAGTGCAAGTCGTAATTGCTAGTGCTATCTCCCGATAATTGCCTTACTTTCCCCTTGATCTGGAAAGGGGGCAGCTAGCCATCTCTCTCCCAGTGTTCTGGAATGAACAAATTCCTTTCCCAACAAAAGCTGCAGAGGAAAAGGAGCCAGTTCACTTCCCTATGAAAACAGACAGTCCCTCTTCCAGAGCTCACTGGAAAGTTATTATCCGCTCCTTCCAGCTGCCTCTGGAGAGTGTCAGTCCTTTCCATCCCTCGGGGAAGGGCCAGCAGAGACCACTGGGACCTGGTGACCACCTTGGAAACCTTCCTGGAACAACACACACAGTATCTCACCTCAGGTGACAGTGTTGAGACCTCCACCTGCTCCTCTGGGCTCCTCTCTCCCTCTCTTCTTTCTCTTATATTCTTCTTCCTTTAACTCTTCATTCTTCTTGCTTCTCGGGTTTTCATTTTATTCTTTCATTTGTAGATGATTATGGTTATTGTGACATAATTTATTTTAATTATTATTATTTAAATGAATAGTTCCAACTTCTGACGGTGTTGGAACACCGTCTAGGTGTCTGCTGGAACACCGTCCAGGTGTCTGCTGGAACACTGTCCAGGTGTCTGCTGGAACACTGTCCAGGTGTCTGCTGGCACACTGTCCAGGTGTCTGCTGGAACACCGTCCTGGTGTCTGCTGGAACACCATCCAGGTGTCTGCTGGAACACCGTCCAGGAGTCTGCTGGAACGCTGTCCCAGTTGTGTGCTGGAACACCGTACGAGGTGTCTGCTGGAACACCGTACAGTTGTCTGTTGGAACACCATCCTGGTGTCTGCTGGAACACCATCCGAGGTGTCTGCTGGAACACGAGACATAAGTAAGCACAATAGCTTCTATTTTATCCCAGTGTACCTATATTGTACTGTAGGTGAAAATTTGTATTTTGACTGATCAGCAACTCAATTTGTCAGGTAATTTCACCAGGAACTCTGAGAGCTTGACTCACTAACCCATACAGAAAGCTTAACAGCCTAAGTCACACAGAAAGCTGGACACGTTATATAAGCTTTTCTCGCTATATCTTCAGCACGTAAATGACTCCGTCAGTCAGAAATTTGCCCAACATGCACTTCCTCATCACATCCGCTGAGAGGTGCTGAGTTAAAGTGTGTTCCCTCATTCGCGACATACGTGAAAATGTCTCATTTCTCTTATGACATACTGAGGTAAGCCGCCTGCCTCCCTTCCTCCCTTCTCTCAGAGAGGACAAACTAAGGTAAACGATTTCCTTCTTTATGCAGACTTTCTTTCCTTAATCGAGACATGGCGAGTCAGCTCTTGCCAAAAAAGCAAGAATATTATCGTCCAAGGAATGTTCTCTTGCTATAAAAAGAAAAAAGTTTTTCATGCGTAAAGTCTGCAAAAGCTCCATCTCGCTTCCATTTGTTTGTATCGGCTATTTGAAGGAAAGCCAAAAGTTGTACAAAAGGAGAGCTGATTGAATCACGCTTTTGGTGGCTTTATACAAAGCTTTACAAGTTAGTTGAAATTGATGACTGATCCACTTCTTTCCTTATATAAAAGCCTCAAACAGAACCGGTGCTTGGGAATGCCTTTATAGTTAACTTTGTGGACTATGAAATTATTTGCCAAATTGATGATAACTATTTGTTTCCCCAATTAGGTTCCCGTTCTCTAACTCTTGCTTATTAAGCCTAGTTATTAACCATTCTTCGTTAACTGTCTCATTAAAAAGAGAGCTAAACTTGTGCCGAATTTATGCCCCTGGGCGCCTTGTTTGGGATCCATAATGATTCATGTGTAGCGAGTAATCCTTATACTCGCTCCACATGTGTCAGGTATTCTGCCTTATATTAAACATACTTCATAAGAGACCTGAAGAGAGAGATAATCATTTGATAACAGTATGTGTAAAATCTTAAAGGCTGTAACACATGTTTCCATAAAACACACTCTCTCTATCTATCTATCTCTCTCTCACCCAGGCATCTTATCATGAAGTGTGTGTAATATAAGGCAGAATACCTTACACATTTATTTCTATAGATTAGGCCCCATTTAGATCATCAGTTTAGTTGCGGTTGCCATACTAAAGCATGGATATGAATTCACTAGAATGCGTCCAGCATAGCATGACAAAGTTAATCTCGCAAATTAGAAACCTGTCATATGAAGAAAGATTGACAAAGTTCAAATTACATTCTCCAGAAATGTGAAGAATTAGGGGTGACATAATAAAGATATACAGGTCGATGAAATGGACTTAACGAAGGAAAATTAATTATCTGATTAGAGTAAGATAAGCTTGCTCCAACCAATCACATAGTTAATTTATTGAAATTATTAAAACTCATAATTTATAACGATGGCAACGTCACGGTAATATTTGATAAAATACGTTTTATGTAAATTCCTTTCCGAAGATTTTAATTTAATATGAATATTATATATAGAATGCTCCAAATCACATGTGCTTTTCTATAGTTCATTGCTCCTCGTGTCTCTCTGAGGGTACCAGGTTCTGGCTCGTGGTCCCCTTTAGACCTAGGACTCCATACACACTGAATACGGGCTCACCATAGCCCGTGATACTTGGAACTTTGTTCCAGGTAGCGAATCTTTAACAACAACAACAACATACACACTGATTGATGGGAAAGTCTAGTAATATCCATATCAGCCCTGGACAGCTCCGAGGAACCGAAGGGGCTTCCCCCAGAAATAATGCTATTAATGAAATCCAGCAATTATCTGTTAGAATAATACATAATAGCTGACTGTGAAAGTGAAAACACAAATATATTTACCCAAGGGTGACAATCTCTCTAGTGACCTTGATGGGAACAGGAAACTGGCAACTTTTCAAAGGTTCCTCCACATGTTGATTAATATTTGCTGTATAAAGTCTGTTATGGTAAAAAAAACTTTGTGCACTGGAGACGTTTAACCTCAACTCTAGTATCATTATGCACATGCAATCTTGTCATTATTTTTTGTAATATACAAGAGGCTTAACATCTTTGTACAATGTTCAACCTGTCCAAAATGCTACAATACTCAAGTCTTTTTGAATGAGATAAAAATATCTTTGGCATCTGATCAACAAAGTAATGAAACTATCAGCTTTACTGAGTTACATCAGTATAAACAAGCTATCAACTAGCTCTGCATCGATCAAACTATACCATATTTATAAGATATTTATCAACATTTATTATATACTGCAGGGTGCGTTCTGGGCACATTTCGTACAAAAGTACTTGAACCTCAATTCTGCAGTGGACTTACTCTTAAGCTGTCACTAACACCCAACATACTACGGGCTCACCATAGGCCGTGCTACTTGGAACATTTTGTTCCACGTAGCGAATCTTAAACAACAACCCAACATAAAATAAATCCACTACGGGCTCACCATAGCCTGTGCTACTTGGAACTTTTTGTTTCAGATAGCGAATCTTAAACAACAACAACCCAGCATAAAAATTACATTCACACTCAATATTGCTATTAACACAAGATTCATATAATAATATTATCCAGCATAAAAGATGCCATTTATGGCTTAAATATATTATGCTTGAAAATTACTGTTTGCAGCTTTTTCCTTTGATGAATTAAATTCACAGTTTTTGAGGCATAATATTGGGCAAAAGTTGAATTACACATAAGCATGCAAGGCTTACATGGTATAGTGCTGGGAGTTGGGTCTTTGTTGTCCTTGCAAAGCCTCAACATGAGTAAAGTCTGGTGACTGATGAACACACTCTCCAATGCTGCTAGATAGTGGAGCTGCCATTTGTAATACATTCCACTCACATTTGAACAGAACATGATCATTTACAATGCCAATCACTACAGAAGCTTTTATTTCCTGTGAAAAAACTGGTTGGTCTTGGCTGATTCAGCTACTCTTAATATTGATGTCCAATCCAGAGGATACACTTTGTAGACCAGAAATCAAGCTAGTGTATAGTGAGAAATACAACCAATTGCATTAAAAATACTTTTATTCCTTTATACAAGTAAAAAGATTAAAATATAACAAAAATCAAGCATTGAATGTAATGAATCTCCTTTGTCTCTGGTGGGTCCTCAGTCGCTTTAAAAATACATGCTGGTCCAGCTATGCTTTACAGTGGCCCACCCATGCCTACCGGGAGGTAAGGTGAGGTAATTACCAGCAGAAAGCACTAAACCATTACCACAATATAACAGCCAAACCCACAATCTGGTGTGCTCTCTACAAGGGGAGAGGAGCATGGGAATCACAGATCAACCCAAAACGGAAACAAAATTGACTAGAAAGCATAAGCACAAAAACTAGCAACTGCATGAAAACAAAACTAGATACCCGGGAGGCCTGGGTCACAGACCGGGATGCAGGGACCTTGACCCCCCGGAATCACTCCAAGGTAACCCAGAGGAACCAAGCTAAGTGATTGTTGCTACTGTGTAAAAATGTAAATGACTGCCACCAGGTGACAGCCCAGGTCACTTAGGGATGAGAGCTGCCCAAACCAAACTCTTGACTCCAATGGGAAGATGGAAAAAGGGCAGGGACAGAGAACTATTGAAAAAATTACAGAATTCTGTAAAACATAAAATTCTGTACATAAAACGGTAAAAAGCAGCTTGGGCTTTCCCCATGTTAGACGATGGCACAAGATAAGGGGCCAGGGCCAAGGGGAGCACCAGCAACACACCAAACACAGGGACTCCTGGCTGAACCTTGATGACAAGTGGAGGTCTGGACACCTCTGCCTGGGGACTGCCGGATCATGTAATGTGATTTTACCCTTTGGGTCTCAATATTGCTGTCAGGCGTTCTTCAGGCGGGGAGACGGTGTGCAGTTCCAGCTTGGCCGAGAGGTGCCAGGAGTTGGAAGGTCTTTGAGGCTCCTGGTGTGAATTTAAGGTGTGGTAGGCTGCTGGCACCTGTTTTGCCAGGAAGCACTAGAATACTTTTTACATTATACCCCATTTGGGTTTGAGTTTAGAAGGGGCCGTATTTTTTGCCTTGACTACCCAGTATTCTCTGTGTAGGGTGGGGAGCTGGTGCGTGCCTTCCTGGAGGACTCCTGCAAGTTTTTTCCTGCAAGTTGCATTAGTTTCTGCAGACAGGTGAAGTTAATACAGCTATACAACTTTGTGATTTACCCCATCCAGAGTATGCCGGGGCACATACAGTACCTCTGCAGTTGCAGCCCCTAAATCAAAATCAACAGCACTAAACATTGAAACTACAAATGTGTGGCGAGACCAAGGGATACCCCTCGCAGTGCCCAAAACAAGCCCAAATTAGAACCAAGGAGAAAATGCCAGAAATGCCATCAAAGTTGTAAACAGGTGCCCAGTAATGAAAGACCAAAATCAAAGGAAAAAGTCTGCAGGAAGATTCTGCAAAACAATCTAACAGGAGGACCTGAAATCCAGGGCTCAGAGCTCTAAGAACTGACCAACCGACATAAGGACCAAAAACCCTTGATGGAAATGACCAACGAGGGCCAAAGACCCCAGCCAAAGATAAGCCAAGGTGGCTTTTCAGGTGGCTCTAAGATGACTGGAGCCACCTGAAAAGGTGGCTCTTCACCTTTACAGGTGAAGGGTAAAGCAGGATGAAGACACCGTGCTCATCAAACAAAGGGTACGCAGACAAAACAGCTACGAGTAAATAAACTGCAAGGCCCTGATCCTAAGGGTTGCTGGCAAACCCACCTTTCCTGCAGACCAAGACAAGAATCCAGGAGAAGCCTACTGCACAGTGTGGAGTAAAGGACCAAGGAACATCAAACTTCAGGGCCCACAAGAGATTCTGCTGCCACAGTTAAGCTAGAGAAACTGCTGTCAATGCTCAGAAAATCAAAGCAAATCAAGATAGCTCAAGCTTAGACTCAAAGGCACACAAAAAAGAAAACCTTGAGGTTATCTTGAGTTATCTTGAGTTGATTTCAAGGCTTTAGTGTCCCCGTGGCCCTGTCCTTGACCAGGCCTCCACCCCCAGGAAGCAGCCTGTGACAGCTGACTAACTCCCAGGTACCTATTTACTGCTAGGTAACAGGGGCATAGGGTGAAAGAAACTCTGCCCATCGTTTCTCGCTGGTGCCCGGGATCGAACCCGGGACCACAGGATCACGTGTCCAGTGTGCTGTCCGCTCGGCAACCAGGGCAGATATTTCGATGCCAAGGAAAAACCCCTATACCAAGGCATTGAGTCCCACAAATGGAGTGCACACTGCTCATGAAAACCATGGGTACAATGGGAACCACGGAGATAACGACTGGGAATTACATCCCGAAACGACACAAACTTTGGAGACCAACTGCCCAAAAAGACACACCAAGAACTATAGGTTAGAAATGAGTCTCTAACAGAAAATGAGCCAAATTGGGAATAACCTTCCTATTCTGAAACTAAAAATAAGGTAACAGCATGAAAGCAAAATGCATGAGAGAATGAACCCAGCAGAAAATGTGAAACCCCACAGGCCACCAAAACCCCTAAAAGTCATGAAAGCAAAAGACTAGCCATGGCAGGTGGCAATGCAAAAGAGAGGATAGCGGAAAGCACAGCCCTCTGGTATTCCACAGGGCTGTCCTAGGACCATCACTCTTTTTAATTTATGTAAATAACCTCGCAGACGAAGTGAGCTTCAACTTGTCGGTATTTGCAGATGATGCAAAGTTAATAAAGAGATTAAAAAGTGAAGAAGACTGTAAGTCTTGCAAGAAGACCTTGACAGACCTTGAGGATTGGACAGATAAATGGCTACTAGAATTCAATACAGGTAAGTGTAAAATAGTGAAAATTGGTAAGGCAGATAGGAGACGTATTTCGCTATGCCATACGGGGAAGGCAATTACAAGTAACAATAAGATAAAAATACCTGGGAGTAGACATGTCATCACTAACACCAGAAGCTCATGTCAACAGGATAACATCAGCAGCATATGGGAAGCTAGCAAACATAAAAATATCATTGAGATCTATGGCCTTCAAGTCCATACACACTGCCTATATGAGACCATTACTTGAGTAGCAGCTGCATACTTGAGAAAATTCAGAGGTTTGCAACTACACTAGTACAGTACCAGAATTGAGAGGCCTCAGCTATGAGGACTGGTTGAGAGAACTCACCCTCACAAACAGAGTGGGGGTATGATAACTACAGTACATACCAGATCCTGACGGGAATACATAAAGTGGATAAAGGGCTATTTAAATTACAAAGAGGTAAGATGAGGGAACATCAGTGGAAGCTAGACTTGCAACCAAGTCCAAGAGATGTAAGGTAGCTTTTCTTCATGTATGGGTTCGGCAAGTAGAATGCGTTGAAGGAAGAGGTTGTTAAAGCCAATTCCACCCACAACTTTAAAAGGAAATGAATGAAAATGTAATGCAGAGAGTGGTAATTAGCATTCCAGTTATGAATGGCAGGAGACTGGGCATAAGGGCTAGATCGCATTCCCCAGTCACTGACAGTTGAACACTGAACACACACGTGGCCACAACTCTGTCGCAGGAACAGAGTTGGCACCACTGACTAAAAATGTACCAAGAGATGAGACCACAGAAATCTGACATGGGGCAGGATCAGGCCACAAATAACTCAGGGCCCACAAAGGAGGGCCCAGCTTTGGTCAGGGAGGGGTAGTCAAACAATCTTCCTAAGAGAATAAGTCATCAGGCCTAAACAAGGCTGAAAAGAGTAAAACATGGCAAGTTCGTGACTAACCCAAACAGACCGCAAAAGGCCTCAAAATTTCACCCCTGTCAACACAGAAGACAGGACGAGAATGTAATCTAAAATACCCTAAGGACACGAAAACTTGGCGGAGGAAGGAAAGGAGTATCCAAAGCCTCTGCCTACTTATATGATGATAACAAATTTTCTTCAAGAAATTGCCCATTTTGTTGTATTATGCTTTCTGGTGAGTTTTTTGTCAGTTGTGGGTTCATCTTTGAGCCACTAGCTTCGTTTACATTCTTGAGAGAGCCATATTCTAGTCTTGCTCCCAGTAGGTAAGAGTGGGTCTCTCTGTTTCTCCCTAAAGTGTCACGACTAGCAGTTACCTCAAGGAGCTGCTCAGAGAACCCTCCCAGGAAAAAATTATTTGAGCGATTGTTAATGACAAAATAAGAAAATACCTCTGGTAATCTTAAATGGTGTGTAAGTAATGTATTTGTTGTGGTGACCTAGAGTGGTAATAGTGGTGGTGACTACAGTGAGATGACATAGTGGTGGTGA